>JABXWE010014295.1:0-11832 GCA_014611495.1 Limonius californicus
CAATTCATCAAATAATCGTTTAATCGACTAACCGGATAACCGATAAATTTGCAATCTTGTGTCCACAATTCGTCTAAAGCGTAGCTTGTATATGTATAAGTTTAATGAATCGGGCAATCTACTACATGGATAATAAATAAATCAAATATCCAATTAATCAAATAATTGTTTAATCGACTAACCGGATAACCGATAAATTTGCAAATCTTTAGTCGTGAACGTTAATCAAATAATGGATAATTGAGCAACCGGATAAGCGATTCATTTACAAATATTTAGGCATGCAGGTGTTCACAATCGGTCTAATATGTATTTTGTATAGGTATAAATTTAATAAATCGGTTAATCTACTCCTTGGATAATAAATTAATCAAATAACTAATTAATTCTTTAATCAATTAATCAAATAATCGTTTAATCGACTAACCGAATAACCGATAAATTTGCAAATCTCTAAACTGTGGTTTATATATGTATAATTAATAATCAGTTAATCATTACTTGAGTGATAAATTAATCAAATAACCGATTAATCGCTTAATCAAATAATGGATAATTGACCAACCGATTAATTTACAAATACATATTTAGGCATGCACGTGTTCACAATCGGTCTAATATGTATTTTGTATAGGTATAGGTATAGTTTAATAAATCGGTTAAGCTACTACTTGGATAAGAAATTAATCAAATAACTAATGAATCTTTTAATCAATGCATCAAATAATCGGCTAACCGAGTAAATGGTTAATTTGCAAATCTAGTCTTGCACGTGTCCGCAATCCGTCTAATTAATACATATTTTAGTCATATGTAGAAAACTATGAAAGTTGTACAACTAAACTTACAGGATGTGTTTAATTTGGGCCAGCCCGTATCGCTGTGACAATTAAAGAAATT
Source organism: Limonius californicus (assembly GCA_014611495.1). Lineage (NCBI taxonomy): Eukaryota > Metazoa > Arthropoda > Insecta > Coleoptera > Elateridae > Limonius > Limonius californicus. The sequence goes on from JABXWE010014295.1 coordinate 901, forward strand.
TCATTTCATTTTGTTAAGTGTTTTTTGACAATGAGTTATATTTTAGTTTTCGTAATTACTAATTGAAGACTCTTTTTTCCGTTGGAATACCCACAAAAAGCTTACCTAAAGGATATTTTTGCAATTTCCTCCAAGCCAACACATTTCATGTTAGATCGATACACACAGACAAAACAAAACCGCGCCTTAATGTCTAACAGCAGTTTTTTTCATTGACCTCATTCTGCAAACTTGACTTGCAGGTACGTGATCTTCTTCATAATTAATAAAGGAAAAACTGCAAATTGCAGTTCGCGCTGAAAGGGAAGCGTGCAATAAACAACTATTTGGGTTGAAGCGCTATTATTCCGATAGGTTTCCAGAAATGCTTGAACGCTTGAAACGGCACACCACCCTGGTTTCTGTTGCATTTGCAGAAACTGTCCGCAAACACAATTACCACATACCTGAAAGTTTTATTAGCAGACCCGACACCGTTATCACTTATCAAAGGCTCGCCACGTAAACCCTGAATCAGCGCCGTCCGTGCGGCATTGGTCCAATTTGAATAACAAATTTTTTCTTTATCAAAGGTCGTATACTTGCAAATTCAACCAAGGTCCGACTGGCCCCGTTGGCGAATTCGCGTGTGCATTAGACGGTCCTCTTTTTCTTAACGACTAGCGTATCAGGTCTTAAGCAGAGGCACAATGAAGATATAAAATTTTATTAGCCGGGAAAGCGGGTTAATGTTTTTCAGCGCGGCTGTTAATTAATGGAACACAAAGGATAAGGATCTTGTTTGATTCAATGCAATCGATTGTTGTGCATCTGTTGTTGGCGAATGGTGAATGATAGCAATCTTTACAATTGAGATAGCAACACAGATGTTATCAGCCGTCCATATACATTGTTTATTGAAGCAAACTGAAAATAAAAACTCTTGTAACGTAAGTAAGTTAATAACTAAATCTGATAGTTTTTCTAAAATTACTACCAATAACAAGATTTTGTAGTATAAGTGTAAGTTCCAAGGTGGCCTGTTAACTGGTATAAACTAGACGGTTCAAAAACAGCAGTGGTCCCAAAAACAATAAGAGATAAGCAGGTTCAATTACCGAAAGTAAGGTTATTTTGAATAACATAACAAACTTGGTCGATGTACTTAAACCAAACTCAGCTGATTTTATTTTTCATATCTAGGAAATACAGTAAATTCTTGGTAGTGGCACGTCTTAGTTGTAGAAATTATTCCAGTCGTAGCAAAATAACCTGCTGAATAGGTCAAAATTAGTTACTGTCTTCCCTACAAAGTAAGCTAAATTATATCTCTCTATGTCTCTTCCAGATAGTTTTCCCTTAAATATAAAATAATCCTTTCTAATATGTATTTTAATTTCCTCTTTAAGTATTAACTTTTTCACTCTGAACCTACTTTCTACATCTAAGAAATAATTCTTTATTATGAAGGGGCGACACCGTCGTGCTTGTGTGCGTCTGGTGATACAGCTGTTGGTTATGCGGCGTTGCCGTCGCTACAGACTGGTCAGTAAATTGAACGAAAAGTAGTATTCAAATACACTTAATTTTTTAAGTCAGACAACCAATCTATACACTGTTCGACAACAACATTCACAGGTTTTTAGTGGTAGCTGTTTAATACAGTGCTTTCTTTTTGTTAAATAAATAGTTGGGTATTTATTGTTGGATAATATCCAATAATATTTTTGCTAACATCATAAACCTGGTAAATAACTTAACAAATGATATTTTGCCGTTAACTTGATTCTGAATCATTTGAGAAATTTAAAGATAACAACAGAACAAGAAGCGTAGCTGGGTACAAAAGAGATAAAAAAAGAAACATCGGCCTTCGACGCAAAAGTATAATATAAACGACATAATGTTCGAATATAGAGAAAAAGGGAACAGTCACGTGGGACGAATACAAGCAAGCTGATTATCTAAGAGAATTCTCGAATACAGAGTAAAAGAAGGGGTAAAAAAGCTATTGTTGAAAACACACATAAAAAGAACATGAAATTTAAAGTAAAACTGTTTGTTGCATTCAATTTAACACAGTTCCGCAAACATAATCAAACCAATATTTTTGTGCAAGTGCATTCTTCCACCTTGATATAATACAATGTACCAAGTCAGTAGTTGTTTTACAAACACGTACGGGAAAAAACAGTCTAGACCAATATCCACGTTTAAGATTGTGTTCCCTCAAGACCATTATGATTTTGATGGCTTGCATTACAACCGTATGACCAGATGTAAACCTCCAATGAAAATTTATTTCTAAAACGGGGAAAAAATGACAAACCGACAACACCGCCTACAAACACTTGTGCTATCAGACGAACACAAGTACAATAATGTCGCCTCCTTCATATAACGCGCATCAGGACTGGTTTTCCTCTTAAATACGAGAAGTAGATTCAGAGTGAAACAGTCGCAACTCAAAAAAATGTGTATGTAAGAGAGTGATTTTGTAGCTCAGAGCTAACTGAAACATTAGGAAAACTATTATATTGGCCGAAAAGAAAACGTTGTAGCTAACGAGAAATATAACCGTATATTTAGCTTATTTTGCATGCGGAAAATCAATTTTGAGCAAATCGGCGTCTAATATATAGCAAGCTCGACAAATTTTAAATGTAGGTACAATGCAAGTATTTTAATATATACAATATAACCACCACAAAAATGACACCCTAATATGTTTGCCAAATTTTCTAAAAAACTCATTCAGAAAGGTTTCGAATGATGCTGTTCAAGTTGATGGAAATTGGTAGGTTCTACAAAACTACTGTTATTGGTTACCAACATTATGGGCATTTAAAGAATTACATATAAAAGATTTGTGATTCATGACCAAACATTAATATTTCAACATGGGTTTATTAGAATCAAATCAAAATAAAATAAATTTGTTTGTATGCAACGTATTCGGAAAAAGATTATTTGTGTGTTTAAGATAAATTATAAATTGCAGTGCCAGCCGGCTATTAGCTATAATTGGATAAACGCTATCTTATTTGCAGACAATCAACGCAAATACATATGAAATCGCAGTTGCAGTATGTTTCAGGCTAGTTGTCTACTATGCTATTACCGTTTCCATTGCTTAATTTACTCCGAACATTGGTGACACACTTCTGGTTGCCTCAGCTACAACATAAATCTCTTTTTAAATATTCATATTTTCAATCAACCACGATTTTCAATAATATTTTATATTCTTAAACTTATAAACTGCATGTTAATAAATATACAGGGTGGTCCTGAAATAGATCTCCACACCGAAACAAGAAAAAAGTTCATATAAACCTTCCTCCGAAAATACTTCGTTCCGGAGTTCCAGCATTCGAAAGTGAGATTTGTCCAATCACTTTTCTGCATACAATTATGGTAATAGCTGGACCAATGTTTTGAAATATTAGGTACATACGTTACTCATCAAGGTTAAAAGTGAAAGCCTAGTTTCGTTTTAATAGCTGGACCAAAGGCGTCTCAAGCGGGATGATTAGGAACTGTTTTCTATAATATCTTTTACATTATTTCATCATCATCATCATTATCATGATCCTCGTTTGTACCGCTTGCGCAGAGTCGAGATGGTGTGAGGTAAAGCTAAGTTAGTTTGTGCTATGCACAACTGGGCCCGACTCTGCGAGTTACCGTGTTGGTGCAAAACTGTGCTTGAATTGCCTAGTGTGTGGATGTTTTTGCTTATAATTTTGGTACTTCTCCAATGCGACCGTAGTACAAGAAGTCCCATTAATTTAATCCTCAATGGCAAATGGAGACCGGAACCCAGTGCCGACCACCCAGGGAATTAGAAACATTTTCGACTCTGGGGAGATCCGAACCGGGAAGCGTTTGAACTATTACATCCAAAGCTTGGCTCTCCTACCACTGAGCCATCCCCGTCCTTTTACATTATTTTGTTTTTCTTATCTTTGACAAAACAGTCTTATTTTATAACTCCGTAACGAAACATTTTCGGACTATGGTTTATTTGAACTTTTTTTTATTTTGGTATGGAGAACACGCTCTCAAAGTTTGAGCAAATATTTCACGGCCACCCTGTACACAGAATAAATTCGAAAAAAGTATTATAAGTGCTTTACTCAAACTGAACTCCTTGTGTATGGGTGCCCGGAAATCCCTGGTTAACTTTTAACGTAGCAAATGCAAGTAAATTATAGATCCGGCTTTAGGAATTTCATTTTCATTTTCAAATATCCTTTTTATTTAGGTATAAATATTTATTTACACTTTTTAATAATAATAAAATTACAACACAGAATTATAATGACATACAACATAAAATATACTATTTTTCTGACGAATCTATTTTACACTGACGAGATTTGTCTGTACAACTATTCTGTACAATATCGTGGGAGTCATGCCAAATTTCGCCTAACTAACATATATTTCTATTTTCTTGGCGATATGATTTGATGTTTTGGAGATACTCGCAGCGCCATGTCTGTAATATGTTTGATTGATAATAACTTGACGCTTGTTTATAGTTTTATGTTTACATCCCATACGTTTCATAACTCCGAGTAATGTACTTTTTTGCAGTATTTTCTTTATTCAATCTTCAATCTTAACAATTTTAACGTAAGCAAGTAGTGTTCCCGGTACATTTGATATATATTTCGCCGAATTAAATGTTCGCTATTAGTCCACGGTGTCCACATTTTGAAAAATTAAATATACCTCAGCATCACAAGAGGCATACCAACAATAATTAACAGAAAACACAGGACACAGTCCTATTTGAAAGTAGAATAAGAAGAAGAAGAAGAAATATCTACCTCGCACAGAAGTTCATCAACAATTGCTTTGCCCCGTTTACTTCTTAAGTTTAAAACTTATATTTTTAAAGCAGACAATAAGACAACGATATAATCTAATCTCTGAAAAATAACTTATTACTGATGTAAGCTAAATAAGGAAACTAATTTTGATACATAGTTTACTAGGCTTAACATAAATAAGAATAGTTCAACTAAACAAGATAATTTTAAATAATGAATTAAAAACAGAGAATTTAAGCTTCTTGCTTGAGTCACAACCCCTGGATAACCTCAGCCTCTTTGCAATATGTAAATTTACCTGAATGCAGCCAGTGCTTTAAGCCGAGTTACAAGTAGATTGTAAATCCTTGTTCTACAAGTACCTTTTCAAAGTGGTTATCGGTATAATTTGAAGTAGACTATACCTATATTCAATTACCTATTATTGTTTTCTAGTGAATTAATTTTTTCCCCTATACAAGGATTTCGCTATTTTCTCAATTATAGGTAAAATACATCGTAATTTATAATTTTCAAAACCTTGAATGTGTAGAATACTTTATTTATGAATTAATATATTGTTAAACTATTTTTATTTCTGAAAAAGGAAATTCCTTTACTTTTAAAATTACGTAAAATTCCAACAAAATAGCGAAAACCTAACAATGTGTCGTTTTAATGATGAAATTTTTTATTATTATGGCGAAATGGTCAGAACCTCGGTGGAATAATTTATTTCTTTTTTTATTTTCATACTACTTCTACCATGAAATAGTAGTAAGAATAGAATGCATACATTTCTTTGGAAATTTAATGCATCAAGCAATGAAGTAAATAAGTAAATTAATAAGTATAATAAATAAGTAAATTAATACCAATTACCAAAAATTAATACCAATTACCAAAAATTAATACCAATTTCGTAGTACAACATACCAGTACCAGCTACCAGTAGAACTAGCATGTAAATTAAATAAACAATTTTTTTAATGTATGACTCAACTACGAGTACAACCTTGAATTAAAAAAATAATAAGCAAATACTAGAAAAATTATAGAAAACATTCTTCTTCCGGTATGTAAACGATGTTGAATATATGAATAGTTTTTTCAATTTTCAATATTTAAAGGTAAAATTTAATTTTTAAGTAAACAACAATAACAATTAACAGCAGTTGACATTCTTAGTAAAACTGTTCCAGGAGACAAAAAATATAATTCCCCCTGCATTTTGCCTACGGCTCAGCACTCATGGCAACCTTGTATATTCAAATAAAATATAGAATTAACTAATCTTAAAATAGCAACTATTTTATTATTATGAAGCATTCACAGGCCTGGCAAAAAGCGATAGAAATATTGAAGCAGACGTCTTGGTGTTAGATTTGTCTGGAATTAATGCACACGGTATGAAGCTTAAGCCCCACGCTAAGACTTTCTTTATTAATAAAGTCTTCCCTCCTCGCGTAGACGCATTTGAATTTATAATTTGTAATCTCATGCGTGGCGTGGTAACTGGAAATTGTTACAGCTATTTAATCTCTTCTACTCAGAGCGCTGCATACATAAATACGTTATGCAAGTGGGGTGCGTAAAAATGCGTTGGTAATTTGTGTGCTCAGCAACCTTTGCGTACCGCTAAATAAGACTTAAATATAGAAAAGATTAACCTCGGGCTATTTTCGTTTTATTGTGAAAATATCAAAAAGTAAAACTATAGACGCGGTTTGGCCACTCAATGTCAAACAGGAAATACGAAACTGTACTCTTTTGATACACTTCGCTGCATTCTATGGCTTGTTAATACATTTTAATTATTTCTACGGAGGAAGAAAAGTCCTAAATTTGTTTCTTTTTAGGAATCTTCTGGTCTAGTTTTAATATACCACATACCAATACTATTATCTTACGATTAGTTGAAACAATATTTAGACAGATGGGCAATTATTCCGTAATTGCAGTATCATTGCTTAATTAGTGATAGTTGGACAACCTTCGGGAATTCTTAGTTCCTCGAATCCTCTTATCCGGTTTATATTATATCAGGTTAGGTCAACTTAAAATTCCTCACATAACGATTATATGATATGTGGATTAACAACAATTAAAACAAACTATCTAATGTGCTACAACAATACCGATTAGAAACAAAGTTTCCGAAATTATTAGTAGAGCAAGAATATTAGGCGAAATTCCCTTGTTTATGAAGGTAACTAAATTACAACTCAATAAAAGCGCTCTTCAGAAGATTTCCTACCATTTAAGCTAGTGCTTTTTCCCTATTGATGCTAATTGTATTACTGTTTCCTTTAATTTGTACCCTTTTCATCCTTCAAAAACCACTGCCCACTCCCTTAAACAGAGCATATCTGCATAAATGTCATTTTTAGTATTATGTTAGAACCACTCCATAAACATTTCATCCCTCAACAAGTACTTTCGATCCCTACACATTGAAAGTTGTATGTAATATAATTTTTCGTACCCTATTCTGGCTTGCGTATTAAAACTACTCATTTAAGACGGACTTAACTCTCGAAGCTATGTATTTTCTATTGTCTTAAACACATTATCTTCACTTTAATTATATTTAAAAACTGTTGTACGGAAAATATTTATTTAAGTTCCTAATATGTTTATGAAGAAGAACATTTTAGTTTTACATGCTTATATGCATTACAATATGATATATGACATGTGATCCCTATACAATCTTTTTTTTTTATTTAAATGCCTTATTCTATTTATTACTGTCGTTTGCTTGCTATTTAGGTACATAATTGCCTCAAAATTTAGCAATTTCGCGCCTAAAACCAGGATTCTAATTATTAATGCTGTTGTGTTACCGAAATAAACAGAGGCTTATTAAAAAATCCTATGTGGAGGACGTGCAGAATATTTGTATTGTAAGAAAATCATTACAATAAATAATAACTACAAATTTTCATGCCTTGAGCTTAATTTTACATTCAAGAAGCGGATGCAGGGCAGGGCCGGTTCTGGCAAGTGTGCAGTGCATGCCCGCAGGCGGCCAACTTCTTAGGGCGGCCGGCCTCTTTCCGCACTTTTAAAAAATAAAATTAATATTTAGTAAATATACAGAAGCTTTAGCTGTAGAAATAAATGTAGAAACAGAATATTCAATTTAAGGAATAGGGTTAAAGTTCGTCTTTCTGATTATGAAAGTCCTGATGAACCTACGACAAATCTAAAGGAATTGTTCAGAATACATTTCTAACGAAATCTAACGATTATTGTTACAGCCTTGAGGCTTGAACTCTTCAATAAGCTGATAACGTTATAGTTTTTATCAGTAGAGTTGCAGATGGGACTGACCCATTAAAAAACTTAACATATATAAAAAAAATAATTTGATGTCATCATTTCCTAATCTATTTATAGCTTTGAGAATTCTTCTGATATTACTAGTTATGAAAGGAGCTTTTCAAAACACAAATTTGTTAAGATATATTTAATATCGTAAAAGACTACAGAGAGGTTTAGTGATCTAGGACTGTAAACTATACAGAAGGAATTGTGGGTAATTTTGGAATTATCAGATTTCATTGACGAATTGGCAAAAAAAAAAGCCAAAGCACTTTTAACACTACGGATGCATACATACATTTTGTTAAATTACGGTACTTATGTGCGATATTGTTGTACAGTTCTATTTAAAACATAAATCGTCTTCTTCCTCTTCTTCTGTGTATAGGCCAATCACCTGTTAATTATACGTATGCCGAGCAGGAGGCTAACCTAACCCATCGAACAGAGAAGAGAAGTTCCACTACATGGTATACGATTGTCAACGATGTTCGTATGACAACCGGGACCTACGGCTTTAAGTGCCTTCGGAAGCACGACCGGTTGCAAATGCCAGTATGTTGGTCCACTCATCCGAGTACTGAGCAGCGAGTATTGTTCTGCACAGGGAATACCGTTTGAGCGACGTCGGCAGTGCGCCATCGCCACTGATACAACTATGATGTTTTATAAATAAGTTGTCAAAGTTTGACACACAGAAGTTGAACGGTGATCAAACTGTGAATTTTTGAAAACAGCGTGTATGAGAAAAATATAGAATTTGAAAAAGTCTAGTTTCGGTCAGTTACTCAGTATTTATTTTTAAAAGGGTTATCGGACAAAGAAATGTTTGCTGATATGATAGAAACCTTAGGTGATCAGTGTCCTTCATACGCCACTATTAAAAACTGGGTTGCGGAATATAAAAGAGGAAGATCATATGTGAAAGATGAGCACCGCTCTGGAAGACCAATTTCTGTGACCACTCCGGAATACATTGGTTCTGTCCATAATATGATTTTAGAAAATCAACGTATTGGGATAAGAATATTGCAGAAGCATTGCACGTTTCCTATGAACGTGTGTCACATCATTCATCACGACTTGGGTATGAGAAATCTTTCGGTGAAATGGATTCCAAGATGCTTGAACGTTCGATTGCCAACGTCAAAGGAAATCTACCGCCGTTTTGCAGAAGATTCCTCAAACTTTTTGGATCGGCTTGTTACTATGGACGAAACGTGGATCAATCACTATAACCCAGACACTAAAGAGCAATCGAAACAGTGGAAGCATGTTAGTTCTCCACGACCCAAAAAATTCCGTGTCAAAAATCGGCCGGCAAGATTCTTGCTTCAGTTTTCTGGGACAAAGATGGGATAATTCTGATAGATTATTTGGAACGGGGTAGAATTATCACGGGAGCATATTATACCGAATTGCTATTTAAATTACGTAAGAAAATTGTAGAAAAACGCGAAAAACTTGCCAGAGGTGTGCTCTTTTTGCAAGAAAACGCTCCTGCTCGCAAGTCGTTGATTGCACTGCAAATATTGTGTTACGCTGCGGTCCGGCGGATGACCTCATACATATCGTCATCAGGGCTCCAGCTCGGTTAATGTTTATAAAACATAAACCTATTTTGGGATTATGGCATTCTTGACTGATTTGAATACATAAAGGGAACACTCGTTCTCGAACTGTATAAGCGAATGTGTTGCAATTAAAAGTTTTTAAAACAATCCTGAGTTTTCTTGAGTTTTGCTAAATTTAGAATAATTTCAGTTAAACTAGTAAAATCTCAGAAGTGGGATAGAAATCCACGGTATAATAAACAATAAACAGATACACAAGTGTTCCGCGAATACGATTAAAAAAAAATAAAACGTCCTCCGTGCACTTTAAGACTGCTTTTATAACATTGTGTACAGTGGAAGTAGTGCGACCGCTAGAGAGGAAATAATGAGTCAACGTAAGCGAGAAAAACCCCAGCCGGGAAGAGTACTTGAGAAGGAAAGAACAAACAGGTATGCGCAATAATGTCTTTAATAATCAACCTGGTTTAAGACCCAACTACATTGATTTAATTCCGCAATTTAACCCCGATAATCCAGAACATAATGTTGAAAGTTGGTTAAACAAACTTGAACAAATGGGACAAATTCATGGTTGGGATGACTACACCAAATCTTATTGCATGCAGGGCAAATTAGGGGGAGCAGCTAGAGAATGGTACAACCATTTAGAAAATTATGCGCTAACTTGGGAGCAATGGAAGGCTGCTTTGAGGGCTGGTTTTCCACGGTTGCACGACGATGCTGTTACTTTGGAAACATTAGTTGCACGAAAGAAATTTCCTACGGAAACCATGACGCATTATTTTCATGCCAAACTGGCCTTAACCCAGCGCTGTCGACTAGATAAAGCAGCTACAATTTCGTGCATTATACGAGGGTTGCCCGAAGAATTGCGTGCTAATGCGAAAGCTTATCAATGCGATACACCGGAGGAATTATATGGCGGTTTTCTAGCTTCCCTAGAACATTATCAGACTCCACGACCGACACCTGTAGCAAACGCGTCCCATAGAAGTGGCGTTCCGAGAGTGTACAAAAGATCTCAAGGCAATGACGACTACAACCGTCGTGGTGCGAATTATGGCCGTTCAAATGATCGATATCTCATCAAATGTTATAACTGCCAACAATTCGGTCATCGTGCAGCGCAGTGTACAGTATCGGTACGAAAATGCACCCACTGTCAACGCACGGGGCATGTCGAATCAGATTGCTATCGCAAGTCGGAACCTAAGGGGGTCAAAGTGGTA
>JABXWE010014296.1:0-46495 GCA_014611495.1 Limonius californicus
GTTCCCGTTTGCAGTCAACGTTTGAATTTGCACTTTGGAGCGCTGTTTTCGCGCAATCGCGCGTTTGAATTCAAAGACGAAAGTGACGTTTTTTCAATGATGGAAGTTAATTGTGTGCAAAAAGATCGACTGAACGCATTGGCGGTCCTATCAATAGAAAAGAAGTTCGTCCAGTCTATCCCGGATTTTGACAACAAAGTGATAGACATCTTTTGCAGCATGAAAAATAGGAGAATGGATTTTATGTACAAAAAATAGGTAAGTTTTTTCTTGTGCCCACCCTCTTTCTTAACTCACGAGCCGCCACTGCCCTTTGTAATTTGAAAGTGGAAAACTGTGAACAAAAAAGGGAAGAAAAGTATGTATTAACATAAATACGTACTAGCGGTTCGCTTTCTAAAAGCAGACATTTTCAGTTATAATCATATTGAGAACGTCTAAAATAATGGTTGCAATATTGGTATTCCAGTACACCGAAACCTGTATACGGTGCTATTTTATACTCGTGATACCAAAATATTGGCATTTATGATGATCAAATACAGTTATTCGGTATTTAGTAAAAATAAAAAAACAAATATAAATAAAGATGAATCGGTGAATTAAGAAGATAATGCAGAAAATGAAGACGAAATACTTTCGATGGAAGAAAAATTGCGCAGTGCGCCATAAGTTAAACAAAAAATATCAGTAAACCCAATAAAGCAAATGTTACTACATAAATTTAAAGGCAATTAAAAGACAGATGGGACTGTTTGAAGGCGAAGGGGTTAGAGGAAAGTAGTTAGAACCAACATGTATATTGTTAATAAATAAAACACCTTGTCATCCCCACGAAATATATATTGTAAATTAAACCATTAGATTAAGATGAGCGCTTTCGCAGTACCACTGCATCTTCAGATCGTATAATTATCTAGATCAAGGAAACAACCAAATATAGCATACAAAGCATAAAATAAAACAATACATTACCTTGTCAAAATTAAAAAATTAACACAGCGTCAGGAAAAAACAGTAAACTGCAGTTACAACCTCAAAAAGGCCATTCAGGCAAAAGTTACAAAAACACACAAATCTTGAAAATTAACATCGTCTTGTGAAAGAAACCAAAAATTGAATCAATCAAAATCAAAACATGACAAAATAAGCAGCTTTGAATTTAAAATTCAAATAGCTAAGGGCCAATCGGCCAAAAGCTAACAATCTCATCAAAAAAGGGGAAAGAAACACCCTCAAACTAAAACCGACTACATCCACTCGAAAAGCAAAACAAAATGGACGGCAACAAATTGGCAAATGACAAAATTTCTCTTATTATAAACGAAAAACAACTCCATCTACCCCAAATCATATGCAACATCAAAAAGGGAACTAATCCCAAGAATCAAACCAACCTACAAACAAGCAAAGCGCCATCTAACAACCGAAAAAACAACCAACTAGCTAAACACAATATTATTAAAAATATAGTTATTATTAATTAGGTTAAATTGAATATCATTAAGAACATTGTTAGGGTTATCTCGGTTATCAGCTATCGCCTTCCTTATTTCTAACATTTCTAAAAAGTTCATTTTGAGATCTTTATCACAAAGATGAAGAACTGTAACATCAGTCAACGGGTTAAACCTATGATTGGATTCAATGAGGTGGAAGGCAAAGGCCGATTTATTTATAAGATTAATATCTAAATTAATACCATTATTTTTGGCCAAGTTACTGTGTTCTCTGACCCTAGTTTTAATAGCTCTACCTGTCTGACCAATATATAAACAAGTACAATTGTTACAATTCAAACGATAAATCCCAGATCTATCGACAGAGTTAACAGGGTCTTTGTTGTTAACCAGAAAATTAGAAAGTTTAAATTTAACGGAGCAAGAGATATTAATATTCTGAGATTTAAAAACCTTCATAAGTTTTAACGAAGTATGCCCAAGAAATGGGATGGAAAAATAAGACTTCCCGCCAGGGAGAGATTTATTATCAATTCCACCCCATTAAGAGTAATGGACATCAATCGGATGATGTATATTGTTATCTTTTCACAATTGCATCAACAAGCGTTATATCAGAGCGAGGATTTTCTACATCAGGAAAAATTGGTACAAAAATACGCTCGCTACTTAGTAGTGAATCACTTGATGTTTTTTGTTGCTGACGATCATCTTGCTGCTTCTTAAGGTGCCTTCTTCATTCCTGAATGTTGGCAATAATTCTGGCGAAATCTTCTCTGTGTTTAGCTGCTCTAATTAAGGAGTGGGTGTACGTACCCGTCCATTTCCCAATGTTTTTAAGCCAAGAACATCTTCTTCGTCCTCTTTTTCTTTCTACCTTGCCTTCCATGATAAGTTGCAGTAGGCGGTATTTGTCGTTGTCCAAGGTACGCAGTCTTTCGTTTTTTGATGTTTGTCACTAATTATTTATCCCTTTCCATCCTTCTTAGCACTTCATCGTTAGTAATGTGTTCAGTCCATGAAATGCGCAACATTCTCCGGTATATCCAAAATGCAAAAGATTGAAGTCTTTTAATAATCTGCTTTTAGCGTCCAGGTTTCCACGTCGTACAACAGTATCGATATATGTAGCATTTCACAAATCGAAAACGTGTTGCAAGGTGGAGTCCACGGTTAGTAAATTTTTCATCTTTAGGAAAGCTACTGTCGCTAGTTCTATTCGTGTTCGCATGATCATCTTTAAAGTATTTAGTTTTATAAATATATTTGAGTGTATCATATGTTTATTCTCCTTTTTGTCGAATAATTGTATGTACTTTATTTTTTGAACCCATGTTGCTTGTTGATTTTACTTCTGTTTGAGAATATGAATACTTTTTACTTATTTTTGTTAATATTTACTGCATGTTTATATGCAAACCCCTCAAAACTTTAAAAACAATCTAGATTGTTAATGTAAGGCAAGAAACAATTAACAAATTAATTATTTTGCTTAGTAATTTTAAAATTATAGAAAGACTAACTGTTCTGCTTATAAAAAATTTGATAGTATCTTTTGTAACAAAGTATAGAGCGTACCTGCTGCCACTTTAACCCTGTTTAAGATAGTTAGTGCAGTGACGCAGGGGACCGACGGTTTTAGGTACTCTCCGACGCACCAGGGTAGTAGCGTGGTAGCTTAGATTTTCGGTCACCAATCCAAGCGAGGATCGTTGTTTAACTTTCAATAATGTTCGACCAGACTCGCACATGTTCGTCACGTTGCTCCGTATCCTTTGTAATAGACTTAGGACGTATGAGGAATAAATTAAATCTGTGTTTAAAATATACGAGGTGTGTCCAATTGAAACCCATATATGCTTTTTAAACAATTTATTCAATAATTTAATTACAAATAATTACCGTCACAGTTAAGGCACCTATCCCATTGTTTTACTAACCGACGTATATCCTGGTCATAGAATTCTGGTGTCCGCCGATTGAAGAAGTCTTCCACAGCTATCTGTACTTTTGCTCAGACTCAAAATGCTGACCTTTTAACGCATTTTTCAATAGTCCAAAAATATGGAAATCGCAAAGGCCATAGATCCGAGCTATAGGGTGGATGGTCTAAAACCCTCCATTTCTTTCGTTAAAGATTTTCTTTTACCATATTAGCAACATGGGGCCTAGCATTGTCGTGCAGCAAAATGACCCCACACGTAAGTTTTCCTGGACGTTTCCATCTTATTGCTTGATGAAGCTTGTTCAAAATTTCATTGTACGGATTTGCATTTGCATCAAAGAAAAATGTTAACATCACCTCGCCTACAGAAGCTTGTGCTTTAAACTTCTTCGGTGGTGGTGAATTTGAATGTTTCCACTGCATCGACGATATCTTACTGGATGGCTCGTGGTAATGGCACCAGGTTTGGTCACCAGCAACTATTGACAGAAGAAAGTCATCACCATTTTGCCTACAGCCTATGAGGCGTTGCAGAGATAAGCCCATTCGCAAGCATTTTTGTTAATTGGACAATAGACGAGGAATCCCTTGCCAACAAACATTGCTGTAACCCATATTACGAACAATACTATGAACAGATCCTACATTCGTACCAACAATTTCTGAAATGTTCTAACTGAAATTCGACGATTTTCTCTGATAAGACCTTCCACACATGCCATATTGTTGTCTCCTAATGCAGTACACCGTGCACATGGTCGCGGCTCATCCATGATATCCTCTTTTCCATTCTTAAATTTTCGGCACCACTAAGTTGATCAAAGATGGGTTTCAGTTGAACAAGCCTCGTACATTTTCCTCAGTAATTTCAGGCAGACTTGAGTTCTGTAACCATTCTATTTATGGAAAATAATAATATTAGCCTTCGTTAATAGAATTACGAGGCTTTGGAAGAGTATCAGATACAGCTGCTACTTTTGCTATGGCCGGTCGGCATTTCGAGAGATGTAGAGGCCAACACTACGCTTCAGCTGCCTATTATTACTTCAAGGTGTAACCTCTAGATATTCATTCAAGGCCGAGTCGACCAAGAGACCTAAATTCCCTTAAAAACCACTTAGATGTTATGGCGATTCTTGGGAATCAAACTCAGAACATCATGCTTCGTAAGACGCTGAACTACGCGGTTTCATTATTTGCTACAAATAAAAGGATGAAATTGTGTTGGTATATTTGTTTAATTAATAGATATTGCAGTGTTTGGTAATTAAAGACTCGAATATTTTCGTATACGCAACCTTGTACGAGCCTATGTCTTTAAGCATCGCTTTTGTCTGCAATGGCTAAAGTCAGTGGCTCTCAAATATTTAAAAAAAATTCTAATAATTGTCATATGAAATAATTACCAAGCGTACAGCTACTTAAATTTTCAGCGGATACTTAAAATATACTCTGCAATTAAACAGCGCCAGTAATTGAGACATCAAAAATAATATTTCCAAAAAGGAAATTAACAAAACCCTTCCCCCCTAACTTATTGCTGCATCTTTGAATTCTAAAATTCAGAATATTTCCGTATTTGAACTCCAACAAAAACCAATTATCGAAGTAGCTGGAAATACTGAACAAAGTGAAATATATTCTTAAGCTCCCTTTGAAAGCAGCACGTGCCTCCTGTTGGTTATTTGTTCGTCCAAGGGTTTATTTTTATTTTAAGCTGTAAATTTCGCAGTATTGTACCAGTTTGAAAAAGCAAAAGCCAGATGTTCAAGAATCCTCTTACCTATTGCGTGTTCGTCAAACAAACTTAACAAACTAGTCTAAAATAAATCAATTAGTCGATATACCTACTGTAACATCAGGTTATACAATGATAAATATAAAAGAAATCTTAACAATCACATTTGTAAAATAAAGAATTTTTAAAAGAAAAGTCGCTTAATTACAATTTCCAGAATAATTACTTTTAAATCATTTAGATTGTAAAAAAAGCTTTCCAAATTAAAACTAGACCTCATTAATTTAGCATTACGCCATTGGCAAAACGTGTTAATGATCGTAAAATAAATCCGGGCCTCCTTTATTTAGTAACACGAAAAAATAGCCGTCAGCAATCGCGTTTGCGGCGAAAACGGTCCCAATATCTCCCTTCAAAAGGAGCGCGATTTTTCCGCACATTTTTGCGGTAGTTAGTATTGTATACATGTCCACGCTCAATGTTGCCAACCCTTAGAGGGCAGTAATTGATTCAATAAGAGTAAAACACGTGCGACCCGCTCAGACAACACAAATATATACCGATATAACGAGTGTACAACAAAAGAAAAAATAATCGTTGCTAGAGTTCGAACTTGACAAGGTATGGAAGCGTGCTTTGATCACATCTAGCTGCTCTACAAAAGTATACAGATTTAATTATATAATAATATATTAGAACAATAGGAAAGCTGCATAAATTGTTAAATTTAATATAATAAATTAATCTATTAATAGAAACTTAAAAAAACTTTCGTAGTAGCCATCAACATTGTTGATAAACTTTAATTTTATCAATTATCATGTATTCAAAAATACCTACTGATTGGTGATGATGTCAACTGACGTCATACAGTATGTTTGTTTATTTTATCCTTTTTTTTATTTTTGCTACAGTAAAAGTAGAAGCTTACTATTAATTTGTCTAAAGTACGTGAAAAAAAGGTAAAAAACATTATAGCATTCACAACAACAGCGCTTATCGCTACGTAAAATATATTTGCATCCAGAACTCAGTATATCAGTTGGTGGAATACATATTGCTGGAAAAATATTACTGAATAAAAGTCACCGCAAAAACTTTCACCCGGAATAAAGGTCCCCAGAGAAAATGTAACCGGAAGAAATGTCACCCGAAAAATGTCACCCGGAATACACCGGAAAAAATTTCACTCGGAAGAAATATCACCTGGAATAAAAGTCCCCGGAAGAAATGTCACCCGGAATAAAATTCCCCGAAAAAAATATAACCTGAAGAAATTTCACCCGAAAAAATGTCACCCAGAATACACCGGAAAAAATTTCCCCCGAAATAAATGTCACCTGGAATAAAAGTCCCCGAAAGAAATGTCACCCGAAATAAAAGTCCCCGAAAAAAATGTAACCGGAAGAAATTTAACCCTGAAAAATGTCATCCGGAATACACGGGAAAAAATTTCACCCGAAATAAATGTCACCTGGAATAAAAGTCCCCGGAAAAAATATCACCGGAAGAAATGTCACCCGGAAAAAATGCCACCCAGAAAAAATGTTCATAAAGAAATAGAAATGTAAACGTAATAGTAGGAAAATGGGTAATGCTACGGAAGATACAGCGAATACTTAATCAAACCGAAGAGTAAAATCATAAGTTTAGCAATTTAGTGGG
Organism: Limonius californicus; assembly: GCA_014611495.1. NCBI lineage: Eukaryota > Metazoa > Arthropoda > Insecta > Coleoptera > Elateridae > Limonius > Limonius californicus. The sequence continues at coordinate 6,809 of JABXWE010014296.1, forward strand.
AACAAAGCATCCTACAATATGGCTTTTAATAGGTAAAATGCACCAAGACCTAGCAGTAGATTCAACTAAATTACTGCAAAATCAAGCTGGAAAACAGATTTTAAAAAATTCACAGACTATCAACATTTACAAAACCGATCCAAGCATTGCTTCAGGAATATCGTGATGTCAAGCAAATGCTTGATGATTTTTAGGACTGTAAGTTATAATCTTAGGAAATAGGGTGAGGTTTTCATACCTAGTGCTTAAATATCATATTCTTTTTATTAGTAATTATTATAGTCTTCTAATTTTAATTAATTTAAAAATAAAGAAACAGAATGAATTAAGTTTTCTTGTATTTATATACTGTCTGTTCTGAAAAGGCGAGTTAAAATTACAAGCATCAAAATTATAGTCAGTGACATTTATTTTGGTTGACATTTTTTCCCGGTGACAGTTTGCCTCTTCTACTTAGAGTGCTTTATCTCTTACGAGACGATCTTCTCTCCTATGCCTGTGTTGAGCGTTTAGAGTGAGGCAAACATAGAGGACCTACAGCTTAACGTCGACTCCGAACTGTGGGAACTGTAACACTTCTACTTCAGAGAAAATTTACTAGGCAAAATACTTCGCTAATTGGCCATTGCCTTGCGAAGGAGAACGGCCGTGAAAAATCCGAAATTCCGGTACTGGGAATTGAACCCAGGACCTTCAGCGTAGAAGTCTAACGTGCTAACATCTAGCCTACGGCTGCCACAGTTTGCCTGGATTTCAGTAAAACATGCGAGGTCGCACCGATAAAAAATATATGCAAAATTATAACTATAAGTTTATTCAATAATTACACTTTTTCAGTAATTGATCTTCTTATAACAGTGGAGTACAAACGCTATAAACTGCCTCTACATAATCAATTTTTTAGTGTGACTTCGCTACTTTGTTGTTAATAATTGTACGCTTATACAATCAGATATCCTAATTTCAACAAACATTCAAACGGCGTTAAAGCAATTATTAAATATTATAAATCAAAGCAGGAAATACGATTTCAATTAGAAATAAAAATAAGTCAAAACCTCGAACTGCAACAAAAATAATGATAACAACAAAAGCAACCTTCCAATAGAAAGAATGAATATATTTTTTACTTTAAGATAAAATAATTAGCGATAAATCTAAAGGAAACGAGTTTATCAGGATATAAACATTACATTTATATTAACATATAATAAAGACGATTCTATGAATTGAATATAGTAAGATTTAAACGGAAATGTTAGAACACGCCAACATTATTAGCAAATAAATCTCCCATTTCCTGTACAAGTTTTCTCTACAGCTACGTTCTTCTGGCGGTCTGATAAACACTGGCTTAGGTGTAATATTTTCTTATTTCGACATAGCCACTTTATTACTACATACAGTTTTTCCTTTAGAACGTCGCACACGCTGATGTCATTGTAAAGCTCACGCTTTTAAATTGGATATAGTTTGCTTATGAAACTTTGAATTTATAATTATTAAGCACTCATATTATAAAATTAATATTTAGCAAATATGTTCATTTACCATAAAATATCAGATATAGCTATGAAAAGTTGCCGATTGCTGTAGTAATTTTTATAGCCAAAAAATAAACTGTATATACATGCTTATCAAAATGACAAGACGCCTATTACTTATGTTTAAAGCAGTTATCAAGTTTCAAAGAATTTTAAAACTAAAGAATCAAACATAAGTAGTCCTACGGAGACTTCCGTTAAGACAAATTTGAAATAAAAATTTTATTTGCCTATTTAATCCGACCGTCTGGTTATCGAATGATTTGTGTGAAGGTCAAGAGCCAGCCCTGTTTACTTCGTATTTCCTCCTCTCCTCTCTTAATAACTCTTTATAACTACTACCATTTGCTTAGCTTCATCTAATTGCCTTCTTTTAACATCGAAATAAAATGTTATGGGAATAATTCCTCGATCCGACCGTAACCTACAAGGAATGTTAGTGTCATATTTACATTTATTTTTTCAACGTGAGCTAATCTACATTACTGCGCTTGTTCCATCAATATCCTAGCTTTCGCTTATTACGAATCAAGCCACTAATTTGTAGCGTCAATAACTGTTTTATCACTGAAAATCAATCAATTTTGAAGATAGAAATCTAATCTGACAACTAAAGATGTTCAAATATTTTCAACTGGCCATATTGGATAGTATCCACTGCAATTTGAAACTTGTGAAAGGGTACATTATCCCGATAAAACGCAACACCATGGATTAATTCTTTCTTTGGTTTTTTAATATGATCTCATAGTTATATGAGCTGGGTACAATTCGCCACGCACACCCCAGATTTGGCTCCCAGCGATTATCATCTGTTTCCAAACCTGAAAAAATAGTGCGGCGGTAAGAGATTTTCGTCTAATTCCGAGGGAATCGCTGCTGTAAATAGCTATCGAGGACTTGGATTCATCGACCTACAATGAAGACATTGCTAATTTGGAATATCGTTGGAATAAGTGTGTTGAGCGAGCAGGAGACTATTTTCAAAAATAAAATGTTTTTGTCGAAAAAAACTTGCGTTTTCTTTGTTAGGCCACGTAGTTATCGAACCATCCTCGTATATTAAGGAAGGATTCGGTGGTTTAGTGGTTAGCCCACTTGCCTTTAGATCCAAAGGACACGGGGACGCATCCGTCAGAGGTCAGTGAGATTTTTCTATTGGGGAAAAATCTGAAAATGCGCCTTCTATCTGATAAGAAGTAAAGCCATAGGTCCTGTGCCACTGCGATATGTGATACGTTAAAAATCACTAATGGAGTTGGAATTACCCCAGATAGGCGCAATTCTTAGTAAGGGTGTACAAAAAGCCAATGCTGGCTATAGTGCTTAGAGATGCTTGGAAACCCGCGTTCTAGATCTGCCTCTTTCAAATACAATACAATACAACTATATTTCAAAGCCAAAGATTAATATTGATACATACATTTACTCACTCATTTTTCTCTTCGTATACCTTCCGGGTGTTCCAGGGTTTGCAGTCCACGGTTATCATCTCGCATCTTTCCCTACGCTTGTCACCCATACTCTTTCATTTATCACGCATTACATTTAAATCTCCAAACCACCAACTAAGATTCCTACAATATTTTTTGCAACGATTTGCTGTTTAACCCATAATTTGTATTTTTGGACAGTAAAGAAATGCTATCCGTGTTAACGCATGCTGTAGCTTACTCAACCGCATTCAAAATTAGTATTAATTATAAGCAGGATATTAGTTATACTAAAATACAAATACAGAATGGATCAATTTATTATACAAAAATGAAAATGGATGGTTTCCCGAGTATATTACTATTGTTTATGGTAATGCCTTAATTCTATCTCAAAAAAATATATTTCAATACAAATGCAAGATTTCTTGGAATTATTTATAGTCAGCAGCAACATCTTACAATTCGAAAAGTTATTTTTCCAAGTATTTTTCCATTAATATCCTCCTGTATATTGTAATAAAGTCCTAAATTATATCGCTATTTTGCAAAATAGAAAACCAGTTCACCAAAACTAAGTAGTTAATTCTACTCGAAACCGAACAAAACGGACATGAAGTGAGAAGTTTTCTGCTATTGAACTTTTCGTGCTTCACTCAATTTATTTCGGTTAGAGTTATGTAGGATTAGAAAACGTTTTGTTAACCGTTTACATTGAAAAATAATATTATAACATTCAAAAAGATATTAAAATTCGTTGAGCGATAAATAACGTCGCGAACTCGTACGTAATCGTACTATTAACCGGATAATTGCTAACTAATTAATTAATTGTGACCAATTTCCAAATCAACAGATGTAAGGTACCGCAGAAAAATGTTAGCTTTCCATATTTAAGACGATTGAAAATAACAACATGTATGTAGGAACATATTACATAATTTTTTTGTATTCCCCATGTTTACCCTTACGTTCCAGTTAAAATGATTCATTATCAGCATCATCATTACAATCATCATTATCATTGACAGCCTTTTCGTCCCACTTCTGGGCATTGGCCTCTTCTCTGCCACGTGCTTCTCCTCACCGCTAAGGAAGGAACACGAGGGACCTACAGTTTAACGTCGAATCCGAACGACAGAGATTCCAGAAAAGATTTTTAGCATTAAAATTCCACGGTTGCAAGCCGGATTGGGAAATTGTGTATGGTGGGTTGCGGACAAGATTTATATCAATCTGCATAGTAATGCCTAGGTTTCGAATCCAAGTCAGAATCGACGACTTACTCAGAAAGCGAGCGCTCTACCAGCTGAACTAACACCACACTAACATGATATATTACTTAGTATAAATCCATATTTTAATTACAACTTTTAAAATAAGTGTAAGTTATTGCATGGTACTTTACATAACTATTTTATTTTTATTTAAAATGTTTTTTCCCAAAATAAATAATTTTTTAAAAAAGATACTTCGTAGAACCTTTTTAACAAAATCCCCCTTCAAGATGGCATGGTAAGTTCTTAAACCGATGTAATCGACATATTCTTCCATTCCAAATATCCCTAATAAGTGTGGCTTAGAATCCCAAATTCCACGCTCAATGAAATTTGAAGTCGCTTCAAAACTTCAAGTTGGAGCCCAGAAACATTTAAGCAGATTATATTTTTATGAATGTCATTTTCGAGTGTCTGCCTCATAAACTCTCAGATTCGCGTGAGAATGAAATCAACAGCAATTTTATTCAAGCGTGAGAATTGCCATTCTTCCCCCATCAGGGCTTATTTCCAATCGATTGCGTGTTCAAAAGGCAAGTTTCTATGAGTTTCGCTTAAACAACCGACTAAATGGAATTTTATTTGCAATCGCTGAGCCAAATAACTGCATCTGCGGGACGAAACAATGAGCTGTTGTGGATGTGAAAAATGTGGGCCGAGAAATTGATTGTTTTTCCCAAATTGTTGGTCTAAACAATACGCCTAGAGGCTGGAATGGAACTCTCGGCTAATTGAAAGCCAGACGGTAATAAACGATTTTTATGGATCTGGGTATACATGGACTGATTAATGGAATAATATTGACGTCGTTCCCTCTCTGAGTCTTTGTGCGTGTATTTTTTAAATACGTTATCAAATGTTTCTGTTCTTTTTCAACTGTACTAATACATACTTGGAAATTATAAAAATTACATAAATCATTCACATACACAAATCAAAAATCTCCAATAACAAACTCGCGAAAACAAGTCTCGCAATGTAAACTAGTTTTATTTCCAGTTGTGTATTATGCCTACTATATAAAGGAGTATGTACCATAAAAAATAAAATTTATACAATTTATAAATTTCAATTATTTGCATAAAAAATATATTTTAAAACAAATTCAAAACTATAAAATGTATATGTTATAGGTAAAGTCATTAATTGGGCATTATTCATACTGTCTGGCACTATTTATAAAGACTGTTGGATGTAGGACAATGATAAAAATGTGTTAATATATTACTTTGACCGGGTATTTGAAAATTTATACTGCCCGGAACATTATTTACTATTGTTTCGTGATGTTCGGGCAATCTGATTTTTTAACAATATTAACTTAGTATGTATGTCTGAAAGGTTGTTGCTATCGGTAAAGACTATGCGGTTTAATAAAAATTGAAAGAAATTATGAACTCTTAAATTAGCATATTTTTTACCACTTTGTCTAATATCTCCAGTCCTTATAAACAGTGCCCAAGCAGTATGTATAATGCCCAATTAGTTAGCTTGGCCATATCATATACTTTCAAATTTAAATAGTTAGAAATTCCCTTTAAACACAAGCACTACTACTGCCAGAAAATTGTGTATTCTTCAGCTACATAATATACATCTTACCTTTAGAGAAACATGCTATAGGTACGAAATTTTACCTGATGAATTTTAGAAATTTTTTATTCAAGTTTTTAACTGAACACCATCTACGAGGGGTGTTTAAATTTAAACAGAAATGTTTAAATAAAACCCTATCTGAAAACAGTTCGAAAATTAAACTAATCAGAGGTTGACCGTGATTCCTAATAAATATATAATACATATAACACTATTTTGACAGTTACTACTCTGGAAGTTCTATTCATTGGAAGGCGTAAGAATGTGTAATGATCAAAGTTCTTACGACTGAAGGTTTAAATTCTACTGAAATTCTTACAAACTGCGAGCACAATACGACGATGAATGTAATTCTAAAAGTCAGGTGTCTGAGTAGTCAAAATCTTTTAGAGACAGACAGAACTAATGTAAAAAACGAGCCTCATCTACGACAAGCTGCAACTAAAGTTAAATGTGAAAAAGAAAGAAAATAATGCTCTTACTCAGCAAGACAGACGGGTAACAGTTCCTCAAAATTTACTAATTAGTGTCAAAAGTGTTGAACAATTAGTAAGTATCGTACAAAACATTATAAAAAACAAACTAAAGTATCACAAACTAAGTGCCAGGTGGATTACGCGGTCGTTTGCAAGTCGCTTCTTCTTTACTGCAGCGATATGAGAGAGGAGATATGAGCTTTTGGACTCAATTATGACAACTGATATAACCTGGGTGCATTTATTTACTACCGAGCCAAACGTGCAAGCATGCAGTAGTGTCACACACCACATCTACAAGGACGTATTCCAAGATGGAAAAAATTTAAAATAAAACAAGAACTATAAGCAACAAATTTTTGAAAAATTGATTAAGAGGTTGCTTGTTGGTATGTCAAATTTTTGAAAGAAACTAATTACGAAATAGAGACCCTCGCGCCATCTGTTAAAAGTCAAAACCACTACAACCTATACGTGTATTAAACACGTACAGGTTGTAGTTCTTATGGCTTCTCACAGATGGATGTATAGTTAGCTCGTCGCAAGAAGGAGCTTTCTAGAATAACCTCGTCTCATTTCACGACGCGTCAACAACGAGAACATTCCAGAAGCGGTTAGAGTCAGTGCAGTTAAGTTACATTTACACAAGGTTCACAAATGTGTGCAATTTTTACGACAGTAAAGTTTGTTGTTTCGTACTTCATGTTGTGCAACTTTTTACAATTTGGAAGGCATCGAAGGAGAAAGGGAGTTGTGGTTCAAAATGTGGAATAAGGTAAAAGAAGCGCCAGATATCATCAGGTCTTAAAAAAGAGCTAATTGTTTTTCCAACCTTAGAATGGCGCTACTGATTTTGCTTTCACAGCCATGCTCAACAAGGATTATAGAGCGTGCTTAGCGTTCCAATATCGCTTCCCGAAGGTTTTCTCGGAAGCTGCACGCGGAGACTTCTTCTAGAACCAAAATTAGGCTTAGGCGACGTTTTTTTTTGGGAACGCGGAGAAGAAGTCAGTAGGCAACAAGCTTGGGTCCGAGGCGAACGTTCATGAAGAGCGGGTTATTCGCAGCACCTGTTAAATTGAGTTTATCGTACCGAATATTGCTATAGGCAATTAGTATCATTTCGACGAAGTCGAATCTAAATAAGTTTTAACAGTGGTAGCCTGGTTATAGAACAATTAAGTGTGGTTGTTTTTTTCTTCGATTCATTCGAATAAAAGCGTTTGAACCCGTGAAAATGTGATTGTTGGGCCTGTTGGTGATACAAGCGTTTGAAATTCCTGTTGCCTTCAACGTCCACTGTCCCCGTTGGAAATAATTCAACTGATCCTGTTGGGAATAATCTGCTTCCCCAGGAGCGTACCTACCAACGTTTCGTCCTACGGTTTCCTGAAGTCTTCTACCTTTTTCCCGGACCGGAAAATAACCCCCCCCCTCGACTCTACCTGCATCTGGAAGTCAACCCCCGGAATTGTGCCCGCCTCCACCGGAATTCAAGGTAAAGAACTAGTTTTTTGTGCAGTGTAAAAAGAAACTTTTTTTCCTCGCGCAAAACTTGCAAAATTCCACGTTATTGAACATGTTTTATGCAACCTAAAAGCGATTTTTGTTTGCAAGTAAAACACTATCCACCTCAGATTATTTATTCTAACTGCAGTTTCTCTAACTGTACATTTAATTAAGTAAATAAATATTCCTTTGATTTAAAATATATTATAGTATATTAAAGAACTAGTTTCATAAGACCTTTTCTTAACGCACGAGTCCAAGTTTGAAAAACGAGACGCGAAGCGTGCGACGAGTGCGACAAGTGGTCTTATGAAACGTGTTCTTTATACTATTTTTTCTATTGAGGAAGTTTAAGAGTATTTTAAATAAATTTATAATCTATTCACGATTGATTTGCCATCCAACAGGCTGTGGAAATCTGGGGGAATGTGTGGTATCATTGAAATTTGTCAATTAATTAAGTTGGGTTATGCTAGTTTTTTCTTGATGGAGGTTATGATTTTTGAAAGCAGGCAATGTTGCCAGTGGAGCTTGTTTGTTCATTTAACGTCCGCCTTTGCTGCTCAATATTGGTTTATAATACTTAGATAAATAAAATAATAACTATAATTTAAATGTTGTCGTAACACATACCAAATACATAGTGCTGTTTTTTTTACACGAGAATTCTCAACTCAAATCGTATGTATACAGAGCGTATTCCACGCCATTCTTTGTTGTGCTATATTTAGGTCTTGCAGCAAATTAAGAAGAACTAACATCTATGCCGCTCATGTTTCAAATTGATATTATGGTAGTCCAGTGGTTGACTGTTTGTTTCTGGTGCTAAGATACCCAAGTTCGTATTCCACTGATGTCAGTGTTTTTCTCAGGCGAGATAAAAACTGTAAAATACTCATTCACAATTTAGATGCCAAAAGAATATCCCCTACCCTATTTCACCTTCATGCTATCACTAGAAGTATCTGAATCATCGGCACCCTCCGATTCTGAATCGGATTCCCCAATTGAAATAATGAAAGGAGGAATATTTTCAAACGATAAATTTCCCATATGTTTGGCAACAGGGCAATTTCATTTTGACATTGCTAGAAATCAATCAAATAATATTTAAGAAAGGCAACTTAAGAAAAACAAAACGCAGCCTGCTGGATGGCAAATCAATCGTGAATAGTGTATATGTAGAAAATTTTACGTCAAATCGATTACTAGGGAGTTTTTATAAACACTTATGGCAGCACTGACAGGTGGCTGAAACTGACATTTCAAACTTTCAAATTCAAATCGAACTACCAACATCGTAAAAAAACAAACTAAAAACAGTACGGTTATAGGCCTCCTTAACGTACTGTTTTTAGGCTAAAACAGTGCGCTTAGAACGGCTTTATAAAACCGAAATAGAAAAATTTATTTATAATATTGCACCAGTGTTAATAGCAAATCACGTCATTTACTTTTAGCACTAGTGCTAAAAGTAATTACTTTTAGCACCAGTGCCATAAAATCACATTTTATTAGACACTGACAGCATGCGTTAAAAACTAAACTTTTACTGACGTTTGTAGAAAAAAGGATTTTTAACTCTAAGGATTTTTACGAATTCAAGCAAAAACAGAATATTTTGATTTGTTTGGCTAACATCGTCATGTTATAAGTAAGTATAAATTACGTTGTGATACAAAGAAAAATGAGATACCGTTATTTCATTATATTATGTAGGAGCATTAATTAGATAAAAAACGAATATTAGAATATGTAGAGTGAAGATCACAAACGTATACTATTAGAAATAAAAATGTACCAAAAAAAAATTGAAATGGAATAAGGAATTTGTGCTAAAGAAATTACTGTAGCATCGATGTTCCTTAGTTTTTATTCACCCTGTATATAATAACTTAAAGCATTTAGTTGATATGCGTAGCAACTAACGTTATTAGTTCAAATGCATAATAACTAACCATTTTAGTTATTTCTCATAATTTCTGATTTAGTTAGTTATTATGCTTATTAACGGATTTTGCATATTAGCGGTAACATATACATCTAATGCTCTGAAGATCTAAAATAAGTAAAATAATAGAGATATGTAAAATAGAAATTGCCTAAAATATACTACAGTCATTAAGCAGTTTCGGTTAACCTTCAAAATGTATAAATCAACCTAAACTTGGAGTTAGTGCTTAGTCTCATCAACAGAAGCAGATCTAAAAATATAATTAAGAAATATATTCGTTCGTACTTGAATGAACGTTTAGTTTAGCTTACATTACCTGTAGATACCTGCTATAGGTTCAACTAAATTTCTCTTGGCTATAATCTACCTTAGACAAGTTTACAGAAATAGCAGCAACAAACTGTGTAATGTTTCTTAATTGAATAAGCGTATTTTAATCGAAAGTTACTATAATTAATTACAATAAATTATAATCAATGATTCGGCGAAACTATCAGTCATAGTAAGGCTAGCTAGTATAGCAAAATACGATCTGCGAGGGAACTGAATAATAAAATATAAAGCTATTATCGGTACTTGTAAGACATTGTTATACTTGATAGTTTATTAGCCAATTAAATTCAAATAACAGCTATTTTCCAATATTTTGTTATTACTTATATTCCATCAAAGCCTAAAATGTTTATTGGAAGATATGCCTTAACACGAAATTCCTAAATTGAATATTAGTTTTAATAATAATTAGCAATAGAATAACTTTTAGTTTTGTATACCTAGCAATTGGTATTTTAAAATAAAATTTGTGTTACAGTGTATACAAACGTAGATTTGTAAAATTTAAAGATATTAACGACGACGTACTCTGTATGTTAAAACTGTAATGAAATATAGAAAAACAATGTTGGCAACACTGAAAAAAAACTTAACATAACCTCTAAATTTCATGCTGAATAAATATCAACAAAATGCCCATTGCACAGGTAATTATTAAATAAAATCTCAAGAAATTAAGATTACAAACGCAATACAACTTATAATGTTCTCCTTTTAGCTTGCTGGAAGTGAGTCCTCCGGGGAACAATCTAAAACTTTCGTTTTTCACGATGAGGGACATACACTAGGAAATGCTCTGCGTTGTGTAATTGCAAGCTAGTAAGTAGTACTTCTGCCATGCATTTAAAGGAAAGTTATAAGCAAAACCAAATTTTCAGCGAAGACGTTCAATTTTGTGGCTACACAGTGCCTCATCCTGCAGAATCCAAGATGCATTTTCGAATTCAAATGCACAAAGGTCGCGCCGTGGATGCTCTCAAAAGAGGGCTCCAAGATTTAGTAAAAATGTGTGACCATACTTTAGAAACATTTGACGAGGAAGTCATATCATTTAAAACGGAAAATAATTTAGTTACGTCTTAACACTGTCCCATAGAATTATTGTACAATTAGGACCTAAGTATTTAATGTAATAATACATTTAATTTATACAAAGAACAAACATGTGAATCACAATAAATTGTAAATAAGCCCCCATTTTTTAGGAATACACCTTTTGATAAAAAATTATGGGCATTATAATTTAAAGAGGTATTTGATTTATTATAAAATTCACCAAATTAATTAGCACTGTCTTAATTTAGTAAAGGGAATCTGAAATGGATATTTGTCGTAATATAAAACATGAAATGTTTACATGAATGTCCATAGCTTTATTTTATCTTGGAAGAATTGCTGAATATAATTCTTGCCATATATCCTACATGAGATATTTTTAAAAATCAGCTTCTTGACAGGCTACTAACTACTTGTTCGCTTGTTAAATCCATAATTAAAGTAAAATACTTAATTCTATAAGCAATGAAATTAATAAATGATCAACATTTTGTGAAAGAAAGATATTAAGGGAATCCTAAAACCAAATGTAACATTTTACGCTGGTGAACCAGTATATTCCCTTCCGTATCCTTTCCAGCACTTCGGGCCTCCTACCTGAACGATGGAAAACAAGCTGCAATCAGGGTAAAAGGCACTACATTTAGTCTACCACAAAATATATTGATTTCAAGGTCCTAGCATTGTTCTGAATTTATGAAAATTAAATAACTGACATATTCTTAGGAGATGTCAGCTTGTAATATCCCAGTTGCCTAACTTAAGTCCACCTATATCATTTATAAAAAACTTCCCTGTTGTCCTTTGTTCTGTGGACTGGCTTACCTGGCACATATTTTTCACCATATAAATCATTCCAATCAAGATTGTGAAGGCACCATTATGGAAGCAAAAGTGTGTACTCCGACAACTTGATTACAGCATTTACCTTTACGATAATTAATAAAAAACGTTTTATGATTTACATAAATAGGTCTAAGATTTGCGTATTTGCGGTAAATTTGCAACGCACTTACGCCATCGCAAATTTCATCTGTGACTGTAAACATTCTTGGTTTTCCTGTTTTTGAATCGGGTATTTTAATTGAAAGGATATCGTTTCTGTGGTCTATATCATCAATGTTAATGTTTCGCAACTCCTGACGGCGACATGCCCCGGCTATCCCAATTATTAAACAAACCTACAATATAATGTCCGTTATAAAAGTAGAATTAGATCAATTTTATATGAACAGACTAACCTTATGCACAAGGGCGCTTCAAATAAAAACTTGTTTATTTCAGATCTGAATACCATGGATTTTTAAGGTTTGTAGCCCTTGCTCTCTGGCCGGCCTCGGTGGTCTAGTGTAAGGTGACCATTTTTTTCCAATTTAAAACCAGGACATTTAAAATAGGTCAGACAGCATGAGTAATTGAGTAATAGTCAAATAGTTGCTGTCTTAGAACATAAGTTGAAAAATATTGTGGGGTATGCTTTATGCTTATCTTATTGTTTGTCTTTAAATGAAAGAATGTAATAAAATGTATTTCTTTTATTTATATTATAAATTATAAAAGTAATTTTGGAAAAAAACAAATATTTGTTATGGATAGACTAGTACATAGGTACTTATTAATTATGAATTGGGATTTTGCGATCAAAGTAATAAAGAAACAAGTGTACTTATTAGTAAAACAGAATGGTTTTAATAAAAAAAATAGATAGAAAAGTACTTAATGTACATTCCTAATTTTGTTTCTTATATTTTTGCGAAGACTGAATTGATTTTAATAATAAGTAATTCTTTCTCTTGGATTTTTTTTTATATAATTTCATGCAAGTTTGGTTAAAATTATATTTAGTAATTAGAAAACATTTCAAAGTTTCAACAGGTAATTGGGTTTTATCACTGGACCACATATTGTTCATCAATGAAAAAACAGGTTCGGCAGGTGCATTGATTCCCGGTCGACACAGACAATATTCTACCAAGTTGCCAATATTTTTGTAGATACCATCATTTTCATTGAAGACTTTGAATATTTCAATCCATCTGTTCGATACTGGTACAGAATTTTGCCTCCAGTGAGTAATTTTTTCATCTGTAGTGCAGTGTAGGACAAAGCGTGTTTCATCAAACAGTTCGTTTTCTACTAAATTGATTTCAGAAAAATGCCGAAGAATGTAATCATTGCAAACTTGAATGTTGTCATGAGTGAATTGAGTGTTTAACAAAATCCAGTTGAATTTATCAGCATGCTTAATAGGTCCTTCCCATTCCTCTAGATATTGAATACATGTCTCATAAAATTCCACAACTGTTCCTTTGAAAATAGCAGGTTTTAATAGGTATGCCTTCTTCCTCTAGATGTTTCAAATTTTGCCGCACCAGAAGCGATTAGAAAACATTTGCTTTTCTGTCAGCTAATTTTATTTTTAAGTAACTGTAAATATTACTAGCTTCTATTATAGAAATGTCCTGTCTTTATATTTTCAAAATAGCATTGTAGAACATTGATGACATGTTACGCAAAAACTAAAGTCAAAACTCTGTCTCTGGGTTTTCAAAATAATTTGTGATATGTAACGTTCGTTTAGTTTTGCCGCTTTATAGAAATTAAAGTTTTATTTTTAATTGCCGCCGTTGGGCCGATTGCTATTTTATTATTTTTGAAGATTAAGTTAGGGCAGCCGGCAGGTCACTTTTGCAAAGCCTCTGAAAGTTCCCATTGTTCCGCTTGACGTACTTGTGTGGTCTGGATATGCCGATCGAAAACAGTTCTTAGAATTCTTAGTTGGCAGAATGGTCGAAGTCCCACATTTAAGAATTTTGTTCTAGAACAATTTCGTTTGGGTGAGAGTTTTTGCGTCAGGGGGAATGACTGCGAACGCTAGCTTCTGGGAGTGAACGAACGTGGTTTTTGGAAACCGGGTTGTTGGCAGCTCTCTTCTGCTAAATGAATATATCGTATCGTTTTTTGCCTTAGGCAAAAGGATCTTCGACTTGTGTCGGATTAAAAATATTAGCAGAGTGTCAGCTTTTTGTAAAGACAATTCAGTGAAATTGTTCTCTCGACTTGTGTCAGATTAAAAGCCTTCAACCCCGTGACAGCCTCCTTTCAGCCGTTGTAAGTGATAATCCCGTACACCGGCGGATTGGGGATTTTGATTCCTGAAGTTCCGATGCATCCGAATAAATAAAAATAAAATTTACAGCATTTAAATCCTCTTCTAATAACTGTTTCGTATAAGGCACTAGCACATCAGTAACTATTTCCTAGCATTTTTTTCTAGTTCGCGCACGAAAAACGCTCGTTTTAACATCACTGGCTGTGTCATGCATTATGCTGAATCTTACAGTTAGAACACGCTGAATGCCGGGTACTGCCGAGAGCCGGCGTCCAGAACCGACGTGTAGAATAAAACTAAAACTAGGATAAACTATAATAAGATTTATTTAAAATTCGTATTTCAAGGATTAATTACTCGATCTTGTGATAAATTAATAATTTTCGATTTTGTGTGCCTGAAACAATACATTTTGTGTACTGGTTACATTTTATGACTAACCAGGATCAACGACCAAGAAAACAGTACTGTACTGGTAAAACCAGTACGTATGGTCACCTTAGTCTAGTGGTTAGCGCATTCGCCTTTAGATCCGAGGGACGCGGGTTCAAACCTGGCTGAGGTCGGCGAGATTTTTCTAGCGGGGAAAAATCTGGAAATGCGCCTTCTGTCGGATAAGAAGTAAAGCCGTAGGTCCCGTGCCACTGCGATGTGTGACACGTTAAAAATCACTACTGGAGTTGGAATTACCCCAGATAGGCAAAATTCTTAGTTAGGGTGTACAATGGGCCAAATGTGGCCTAAGTGCATGGAGATGATTGGAAAACCGCGTCCTAGATCTCGCTCTTTCAAAGCAAACAAGCAAGCAAAGCCCTTGCTCCGTTTTTTGAAATACGCTATAAAATTTGAATAACTTCCAATGTTCACTTTGTTTTTTGCCATCAGGGTTGTTTTTATCATGGAAAACATTGGCCATAATGTTGATGCTTTATAGTTCTTCGCTTTAGTGGAAAAATAAACGAGTAGGACATTTTCACTGTATTTGTTAGTGTTTTTATCATTACACCACTGCATGAAGATATAATGTTTCTCGTAGAGTTCTGCCAATTTTTTAGGGAGCAAATCTAACCTAGCACTGTTGGCTTCTTTTATTATTTCAGAAGGGGTGTTGGATATTTCCACATTACTTTCGTCACTGCTGGACATGTTTATAAACAATAATTATTAGAAAATTCGAGTACCAACACGTGTTTATTAAACTTTACCAGTGGCGGCTTGTACTAAAGGGCACGTGCCCACCCAACCACCAAGATAAACACAGAAAGAAATTCGCATGTAATTCAGTGCATTATTTTAATTTCATTATTTTAACGATGGTATCAAATTTTGCTTCCGGACCACGCGCGCGGCTGACAGCCTCAAAACTATTTTCCGGGGAACGCTCTGATTTGTACCTATGTAGAACAAGATTCGGTTGCCTATCGGTTATCTTCGCTATACGTGATATACCAGGCGAATGGGGCACCGAGCGATTTGTTCCCCATTTAAAATCAACGTCAATCGCGCGTGTGAATTCAAAGACGAAAGTGACGTTTTTTCAATGATGGAAGTTAATTGTGTGCAAAATCTTTTAACAAACCCGCTATCATTTGAGGAAAAACTTTTAATTAAGAAGAAAGGAAGGCCTATTCCAGATCTTCAGATAAACTACAGTTCGACAAGTAAAACCCGAACGTACAATGGAATATCAATATTCAACAAGAATATCTATGAAAAATACGATTGGATGTGCGGATGTTCAGTAACAAATAAACTGTTTTGTTTTATGTGCTTAATTTTTAAGAAATATGTTAGAGCGTGGAATAAAAAAGGGGTGAATGATTTAAAACACATTGCAGAGAGGGCAAAGAAACACAAATCTTCCGTTTCTCACATGAATGCTTGCATGGATTTTAGTGTTTTAGGCAAAGTGGACATCCGTGAACAATTAGAGGGTGCTTATTTGCGACATAAAATTAAGTACAACGAAGACGTGGAAAAAATCGTCATATTTTGCGCCGGTTAATTATGTGTATTAAATTTTGCGGCGGCTTTGAACTGGCGTTACGAGGTCACGATGAGACATTGTCAGAAAATCCAGGAATTTATGTAGGGTTAATTAACTTTGCTGCCGAATTAGACGCTGTGCTTACAATACATATGAAAGGTTCACAAGTGTTTAAAGGCGTCTCAAAAACTATTCAGAACGAATTGCTAGATGCAATGTTGCAAATTTACAAGCAGGAAATATTAAAAGAAATTAAATCTGCAACTTTCATTGCTTTGGAGGCTGATGAAACTACTTATAGACGTCTTTTCCAGCATGACAAATAGGAGAATGGATTTTATGTACAAAAAATAGGTAAGTTTTTTCTTGTTCCCACCCTCTTTCTTAACTCACGAGCCGCCACTGAACTTTACAGCAAGATTAAAACAGTTTGTTTCTTAGATCATACACATTTACATGGATAATACTACTCAATAAGAAACTAGGTACGTCACTGTTGTAAGGATCCCAACAAAAATTTTTTTTATCTGTCTCTTTTACCGTTGCATGACATCCAATAATGTTGTTTCACTTGTACCCTTTTCAATATTGGCGCTCGCCCAGTTGCTGTTGACGTATGGCGAGAATTTCACAAATTAAACTGTCAGTGAGAAAAGTCACAAGAACACCGCATAACCTGCAAATGTGGAAACGATTTGTGTTATTGATATTTTTAATTTTAATCTAAAATAGTGCGAAAATGCGTTATTTGCAGTGCTCGTCAATCAAGGAATTGTTTGTTTTCATTTCCGTAGACGTAGGTAGAGTGTTTATACTTCAAAAAAGAATAATTCGAATGATGTTCGACCTTTCATCAAGAGAACATTGCCAACCAATTTTTCAGAATAATCGTATACTAACGTTAACATCCATATTTATACAAAAGTGCGTCCTCTATGTAAGAAAGAACCCTAAGAACTTCCCTCTTGTAAATGATAATCACACTTACAGCACCAGATCGTGTAATAACTTTCAGATAGGTTACTATAATTTAAGCTTATACAAAAAGTTTCCAAGATACTGCTGTACCTCTCTGTATAATAAACTGCCTAGAAATCTTAATATCATAAATGAAAAGACGTTTGATGGACAGTTCAAAACTTTTTTAACGGAAAATGCCTTCTATACTTTAGAAGAGTATTTAAACCTTAGAAATAAATAAACATTATATTAGATGACTGTATTTTTTACTTTATTATTTATTTAATAAATATTTGACAGTTATAGAGGTGTCAAATAATTAATTTTGAAAAATGGTAAGAATGGTTTTGTCGCAAGATTTAAAAGACCGCGATAATTGCACTGGTTTATATTAGTTATATTTACATATTTAAATTTCCCGCCGTACATCACGCGTGAGCGCATGCGTAGATTGCATAAGGGTACAGAGAAAGATGGGTAGATATGATTTATTTGTATTAGGAAGAGAAGGAACAAAAATAGTTTGTCTGTGATATCTTTACAACACACTTTACAATCTGTTGTCACATCCATGTAAATGTGTATGATCTAAGATAATTCCTGCCTCCTACATCGCAGACGACTAAATATAATTAGAATCACCTTTCAAAATTTTTTTCAACGACCTCATTATATTTAAAAAATGTTTTGTGTAATTTATGTGCAATAATCATTTTTAAAGCACAGAATATGCGCGTTTGGCACAACTGCCCAGTTCTTTTCTCCACAAATTAGTTTTTTCTTCTAATACCTTTGCTTAAGCATGTAAGTTTATTAGCATTATTATTATTAATGCTGACCTGTATAACGTTAGCTATGTTATTCTAGATTGCTGCAAATTGCACTAATTCTTCCACATCATATTATTCTACTTCCGCATGTATTTCCACATATTTTAACTGTATCGCTGTACAATACAATTTTGCCATTTAAAATTATCCTCTGTATAAATTTTTGCTTTTACAAATTTACAATATTTTGGTCAGCTATAACCTACGTTACTTAACAATTAACTAATGGAGTCATTGTTCAAAACATAACGCAAACGTTCATATGAACTTGATTTAAATTCTAGACATCCAGCAGTTGTATTGCCATTTCAAATATTGATACATATAAAATGCTTTTGCTTTCAGTTTTTAAATATTATTACTTAATAACTAATATGAAAATAAAGTAAGAATACATGTCAGTATAGTGAAGTGATATAAAGAATTTGTAATTAAATTCTATCATTGATATCTATTACAGTTTATCAATTTATTTACGATTTTAGCTAAAGGACTTGTAGATTAACAAGTATAATAAATTTAAAAATAGCCTATAGGAGAAAATATATATTGTATACACGACATACAAACTAAAGAAGGTTTTTTGTATATATGTTTTGTGAAATGTACAGGCCAATGTTTTTGGTGGTCGTATGATTTTATTGAATAATTCTTCAGTTTACCAGCGGTTTAAAACTTTTTAAGACTGAAGGACACCTATTTAACTTTTAAATGAATGATATACCCTCCAGAATTTCCCTAGCAAAAGGTTTATATTTTATATTCAGAAAGGACTATGCTCTGAAATTATTAATTCAAATATTATAAAAATAAATACAGTTAAAACTATTTTGAAGAAATAATTTTAGAAATGTTAAGTCAGTTGTTCAAACTTAACTGCACCCTTAGTATAGGTTCCAAATTTAATTTATTTCTGTATTTTTATTTAATATACGAACGTCTGTTAAAACAAATATTGTAGTAAATTCTCACTTAAGACAAGCTTGGATACTATGAGATTTTGGATATAATGAGCGTTTGAGAAATAAATATTTATACTCAGCCGCAAATTGACTATTGAAGCAATTATTAAATTCTTTATTGTAAGAAATAGTTAGTTTTGCATTGGATATGTTTGAAGACAGCATCTCAGGGATTTAAGATTGATAGCATAAAATCGGGTAGCGATTAATGATTTATTAAAAATAGATTGTACTATAACTAATATGTATGTACAGTCGAACTACCAGTCAGTAAAGTACCATTTAATGATATTTTCTAACGATATTCTTGCGAAGATCGTGGTCTTCAGATTTAATTACATGTAAAATTACCTCTAAATAACGATGTAAAGCCTCCATACTGTGATGTTTTTATTTGAATCTCTTATCATATTAGTCAGTTATACAGATACATTTTAAGTGGATTATAAAATGTTTATAGATTTTGATAGAAGTTGGTATTGCCTTTGTACAGCTATTGGACAATTCTTAAATAATTATTAATTTATTCATTTAAAGTAAATTACTATATTTTTTAAATTTTAATTGCTATCTCTACATTTACATTTTTTCAGGATTATAATAAAAATATCCCTTAAAATATTGCCGACTGTTTCATATCTAAACATGAATTCTATATAGTGAAATTTCTATATAGTGATTTTTTGAATACTTTCCAACATATTAATATAACTATATGGGCGTTCAACTGTATATGGATATAAAATATTTTCTTTTTTTAACAGTAGATGATGGTTATTTTTAAAGGTTTTAGCTTCTTCTTTCTTTTTTTTTTCTTTTAGCCTATTTTCTATCCTTTCGTTCGTTATATGTCCGGCCCAGTTGCATTTTAGTTTACCTGGTTGTTCAATGACATCTATGGTTTTCCTTCTTATCTAGACATTTCTTTTTCTATCTCTAAGCGAGATCCCTAATATTTGTCTTTCCATGGCTCTCTGCGTCTTCCAGGTTTGATGTTGTGAACGTCCGTGTTTGAGTCTATATGTGATATTTGGCAGGATGCATGAGTTAAATACTCTGATTCTTAAGTGTAAAGGAATTTTTTGGTTTTTCAGTATGTATGACATTTTGCCAAAAGCCGTCCAACCCATTCATACTCTTCTAGCGATTTCGGCGGTTTGATTTTCCTTGTTTACCTTTATGATTTGGCTTACATATATGTATTCAGTCACTTGTTCTATTTCGATATAATTTACTGTTAATTTGTGTTGTTCGGCGCACTGTTTGAGATTATCTTAGTTTTACCATGATTCATTTTAAGGCCTTTTTCTAAGGATCTTCGATGCATGTCATTGATCATTTTTGTAAATCATTCTTTTTGTTAGCAAACATAATTACATTACATAGGTATTTTCCGTAATACAGATTCTTTTTCCTTCCCAATTCAAAGTTTTAAATATGTCCTCTATTGCTAAGGTAAATAATTTGGGGGAAATGCTATCACCCTGCCTTACTCCCTTTCTGATTGCTATGTTTTCCGTTTTCAGTTCTTCGTTTAGTGCACTGTGATTGTTGCATCTTGGTATATGTTATGTATTAGGTCGCGATATCAAGAATCTATTCTGCAGTTTACGAGTGCTTCTTCCATGATTCTATGCTGTCGAAGGTCTTTGCGTAATCTATCAATGCTAAGTATAGGGAAGGTTATATTCATTTGTTGTTTTAATTAATCTTTTTAAAGTATGTAGATGATCACATGTGCTGTATCTTTTCCTAAAGCCTGCCTGTTCGACGGGTTGATAATAATC
Organism: Limonius californicus; assembly: GCA_014611495.1. Classification (NCBI taxonomy): domain Eukaryota; kingdom Metazoa; phylum Arthropoda; class Insecta; order Coleoptera; family Elateridae; genus Limonius; species Limonius californicus. The sequence continues at coordinate 27,625 of JABXWE010014296.1, forward strand.
AAATTTGTTTGCTAGTCAGTTTTAACTATTCTTGTGAACGTTTTGTATATTTGCGACAGAAGCGATCTAAGCCTGTAATTGTCTAGTTTTGCTGGGTTACCTTTTTTGTATATTAGGATCGTCTTTGCGTGTTTCCATTGTTTTGGTATCTTACCCTCGAATAAGCATTTGTAGAATAATAGCTTTAGGTATGACACTATTTTATTGCCTCCTTCTTTAAGCATTTCAGCCAGTATCTCATCTTCCCCTGCAGCTTGCTTAACTTCTTAATGTGTGTAAATAAGAAACACGGTATTTTAAATTTTATGTTTGCAAATTTTTCAGATATCGCCATTACTGGATATAACGATCCAATATCTTAGTCCCAAAGTCTTGGAATGCAGTATTAAGTGTATTGTTTAATAAGTCTGCATGCTCAAACCTCACCCATATGCAAAACCGAGGAAGGTGGCTCACCGATAGAGCGTTTACCTTTCATTCGGGAGGTCTTGGGTTTGAACCCCGGGTCGTCTATCCTGATTCGGGTTTTTTGTGGGTTTCCTGAGTCTTGCAGGTAAATGGTGCGACAATATCATCCACGAAATGCCATTATCCATTTTTCCTGATCTTTCCTATCCTTACATTCCCATTACTGGCTAAAGGGGGGCTAGGGTTCCGGTGCGGAACCCGACTGAACTAACGATAATTTTCCTTTTTTTTTACATAACGGTAACGGTTGTTACATGTAATTTTAAAGCAATATCACTTAAACAAATATGAACACAATTGACTATTTTTTTTAATGCAAATCTAAAAGGAATGCCAGAAAAAAGTAAGCGTAATTTAAGAGGTTCTGCCATAGGTTTAGAACCGCTGCTGTACATCATAAAATCCTTCTACATTAAATATTTTGCCAAATAAATAAAATAAATAAATTTCTACACTGTATAGTTTTGGTGTAACAGTATTAGATTATTGGTTTTGAAACTAATTTCAGAATAATTTTCTACAATTATAAAGAGTAAAGAAATTACTTTAAACTACTTGTCTCCAATTCAAACATTTTGCAGGCGTATGTTAATTTTACGTACAAAAACTCCAATTAAAGTATTTTCAGGAACTCGAAACATTCCAATAGATAATATTTTTTTGGCTTCTACTCATGTAACTCATCAAAATAGTTGTCTTTTTGTTTGAAATATATCTTATGAACCCTAGTATTATCGGATTGTTTAAGTTCATTGACGTGGTCGAAACTGCTGTTTCAGTATATAAATTTGTAGATAATCTTTGATAGTCGTCTGGCAACTGTGTTCAAAATGCTGTATATAGGACTTTGTAAATATTAGGGTTGTCCGCAAGAGATTCAAACTAATTAAATTAGGAACCTTTAGAGTTACCAATATTTAGCATCACTTTACCAGTTTTGGATCACAACCCATACATGATTTCTTAAAAACATTTTGTGCAGACTGTAGTCGGTGTAATGAAACAAGTTTCGCCTACCCAAATATTTCAAGTGTTAGTAAGTACATTGTGCTCGATTTTTTTACTAGAAAAGTTGCCATATTGTATATCACGATTTTCATGTGCCGCATGTAATGACTTATTTAGCCAAAATATAATTAAAATTCAACTACTTTGTAGTTACGTTTATCTTGGTTGCAAGATTTACGTCTTCTTTGCCATGCAGCCTACGTATTACACCAAATCTGAGTTTGGAAATTCAAATGCTTGCAAAGGAGATAAATTAATGGCGTGTGTTTTAATTTAAATGGAAACAAAAAATCCGCAAACAATAGCTTCAAATTTGAAATTAATTGACTTGATATTAGCTTATCTATAAATAACAGTATCTCAATAATAAAGTTAAATTTAGAAATACGTCATTCACAATTCCTTCCGCATAATACTTAAATTAATCAACTCATTTATGTTATGTAAGTAGTAACGTCCTCGAAAACTACATATTTAATTGCAATAATTGTATGAGCAGAATGGACAACGAACGATTGTTTTGTATATATGTAGGTATCAATTTGAAATAATACAGAATATACACAATATAAAAATACAAATAATTTGTAATTCAAAAGAAATCCAGCTATATAACAATATAATGTATTTGTAATTTTGTCTTATTCGTGACAGAAGTACTTTTAGTAAAACTCCTATTGACATTAATATTGTAGTGCTAATACTTTACTTGCAGGCTATTAAAGTGTTTAAACGCCATTCTAAAATGTCATGCTTCACCAAATCATCTGAAGTCCATGCATTTTGTATAAAGTAATATAGGTAAATAGTACAAAATTATTAGAAAAACAAGAATATTTGATGTGCCAGTTATAAAAAAACTTGAGTGTTTGGTAAACCGGAGTATTCATCAATCCTACAATCGATCAATGGGATAATCCATTCATCGGATAATCAATTAATCAAATAATCTGTTAATCTGACAATCGCATAATACATTAATTGGATAAGCTGTTAATCGAATAATCAATTATTCGGATAATTTATTAATCGGATAATCGTGAATTGTATAGTCCAATAATCCAACCCGGATAATCGAACGATGAGATATATACTTGATGTTAAAATCGATTCATGAATTAATCGATTGTTTATTATTATTATTATTTTTACTGATAAGACAATTAAAATCGGTTCATTGATTAATCGATTGTGCGAGTATGAAATAAGACATCAGTTCCAAACAAGTTTATTATTGTGCATTTATGCAGGAACAAAACTTGTCAAAAATAAAAGATCGTGGCATGACCTGTTGAGAACTGTTGCGACATTTGTGCGATAACTTCAGGTACTGGAAATAAAGGGCATCTCTTTCTAACACCAGGTTATGTTCCAAAAAGCAGTAACCACGTATCAATTCTAAGGTAGACGTAAATCTATATATTTCAGTATTTCTTTGTGAGACGTACGGTCGTGTACCTGTTTAAAATCTTTTACGTTCGTTAGAAAGAGTTTTCGGTTAAATGTATGTATTTACTATAGTTTTATATGTAAATCTACGAAAAAATCTAGGAAAAAGTTGACAATTCCAGCACACCTAATCCCAATTAGTTCGGATTATTCAAGTTGCACTGCATAGATTTTTGGATAATGACTTCAAGAAGCCTCATTTTTACAGTCCCGTTTATTCATAATGTGAACTCTGCAGTATAAATATAGCAATACTTCTATAATCAATTATATTCCTAGTCAAAATGATATTTTCATGCGAAACTATATAGATAAATACAACTTTTTTTCATTGGTTCATACTACCCCCCCCCCCCCGCGGAACCGCTTTTGCATTACTTCAGGGGAGTGCGGGCGTCCCTAAACATTCATGCAACATGCACCCTAAACTTAACTAAGCGAATTGCGGTCGCCCCATCTGGGATTCGACTACATTTCGTGTGACATCGATTGGCAACGCGTTCCCGCACTATTCCACCGAGGCCCCTAGACAAATATAACTATGTTATGCCTCTCTGACTATTATAATAAAGATTATGCATTCTGGAAAAAATATGAACGAAAAGCAGATTATGTAACGTTTAAGGGTTTTTGGAAAAATATGAGAAACTGCTGAAAAAGATTAAAATGAGAACAGAATCTTTCAACGCTTGCTTGCTAAATATCGTTTAAGTAATTTTACGCCATCAATGAACTCGTACAAAGCAGAGAGTTTAATAATATAACAACTAGTGCAAAGCGTGACTTATCTGGAACAAATAGTATTATAAAAACTAAATTTTCTAGTTTTATGATTTACCCACAAAATGTATAAAAATTATAAATTATACTCATTTAGAGTCATGGTCAGTATCATATTATTTAATTAAATATTATCTAAAAGAAATTGCCGTGACTGTATTGTATCAAACCTACAAAGTGTTTCTAATCCGAAAATAATTTTGATTTCAACAAATTGGCTTCGCGGAGAATGTAGATACAACATAAATATTCAAATATTTTCTAATGTAAGCCATACCAAATTGCTATTAACTAACTTTTAAAATAATTTTGATTGTACGTTCGTTTATTTATATAAAATATAACGAGTGTTTGCGAAGTGAATATTTGGATTTGCATATTTTACTGTATTGTATTTGCAGCTTACACCGATTGCTCTTCTCGGATACTACAAGCAAAAATATGTTTTTAGCTTTTCTAAGTTCGTGATTGAAAAATACGTATCGCAAATAGATTTTACATAAAACCATCTCTTAAGGATTTAAGTCACTTAATTTACAGCAGTATTTATGGCCGTCATACGTTTTAGACGCAATCTCTTGGATTTTAGAGTTAAAGCAGAAAAGAATTGACCATCAAACTATTATATAACAGGAACTATTTAAAAAATTGGCCGAAATCCATTTTATTTTGATTACGAAAATGTATTTTTACTGGTAGCAGTGATGGTATTAGGAGCTTTAATAATGTAAATAAGTTGTCCGGATAGTACGTTTAACGGATACAAGGAGTAAGTAATTACAGTTCCAAAAATATCGCTAGACGGAGTTGAACTATATTATAGTGTTTCAAGTACTTTTGGATATATGTATACGTAATACCTTTAATTGTTTCTGAATAGATTCACTTTAAGACAAATTTAGGGTTAGTAACGAACAGTAGCGTAGACACAGGCGCGGACTACGTGGGGGGCGATTACCCCCATAGGAATTTACTTATGAGGTTCACGTTCTAAGGAAAATAGGCTTAACAGATAATAATTGCAATTATTATTTCTCACTATGGCCCTCCCCCTATACGACTCCCTGCCCTAACAAGACTTGTTTTATTTATCGTCCCCATCGAACTTTTTAATAGTCGGCGCCTATGAGCGTATGCAGTATTTTTATGGGGAGGAGGTTGCTTCAAATATTTCTCTTGATTTACCTTCAACTTATAAGAAAATTTTATATAATTGTCATATATTAATACTTTATTGTGTAATCTGTGTAAAAGGGTATTTTACACTTAGGTCAGCAATTTTCAATGTATTCGTCCAAAAGTCTCGAGCAGGACACGAAGGAAATATAGGAAGCGAAAAATGTTTTCTAAATTAGAGCAGAAGTTGCCGTTTCCCAAGAAAGCGTATCAGCCATCCTAAAAATAATAACACTAATGGAAAATACGAGAAAGTACTGCAGAAATATGTTTAAGGGGTACGGGATGCAAAAGTGTGTAATATTTAAAGTATTTTTTCATACAAAATCGTATGTAGGCAAATGCAAATAGTTGATAAGGTTACCTTTTTTTAATTTTTACTACCTTTCTCCTGAAGAGCATTATATATAGCATCTGGCAAATATAAGGTGAATAATTTTTGAATAAGAAATCTGTTACAAAAATTAGATGTGTGTTTCGATGCATGCACATACATAAATATTAACTTCCGAAACTGTTCATAACAATAATGAAAGTCATGTATATATAAACAATTCTATGCGGTACCGTTGTATATAGATATTCCTCTACACAGTTTTGTCATTAAATTTAATTCCTAAATTTCCCCGAGGGAAAAGGAATGTGATTGAACGGGTTATTTCACAGCTTATTTAACTCAACATAATACTCAGTAATTACAACAAATTAAATGACTATTGTTGATACCTTAAAAAACCAGGTCGTTCCTTTATTTCTCCGTTATACAGATTAGTTAATTAAAAGGCAGCAGTTTGTAATGCAAACAAATTGATTCTCAAGGAACCGCAAATAACAGCAACTAAAGAACACTTACGCAATTATTCAATTTTGTAATTTAGTTTCGGACTTTTATAAAATTAACTCTTATTGTGCGAACTTCTTAAAATATTGTCAATTGACTACGCAAAATGCTTAAATTTAAGAAATAATATTTTCTTGTGTTTTATGATGTGTACTTTATATTAATTATAATATAATTATGGTTGGCGAAACAGTTAATCAGGCTTATAAATAACCCTGCTTAAAATTCGCGAAACATCTACCGTGCATGCGCAGAATTATAAATTGCTTGATGCTAACCAGCAATAAGTTTTTAATTTTTAATTTAATCTATTCTTGTACTATGACGAAAATCAAAAAGAAAATGTTGCCTAGACAGGAATATTTTTTGATGTAAATTAGTGATAAAACGCTTTGTAATAATGTCATAGGAATGATAAATAACACCTGCCAAATGTCAAAACTGTGTCTATAAGGCGTGCCACAAGTAAAAGTGCCAAATATTCAGGCCACTAACTTCTAAAATTTATAGGTTAGCATTGTTAGTGCAATCATCTCAATTTAATTTTTTTCAACTAACAAAACTGCGATGTTCGAGCTCCATATCACACATATTATGTTAGAAATGTTACTAAGGTATTGTAACACTTGACATTACAATAACTAGCAATGGTGAATCACAACTTTCTTTAGTTTTGGTGGTGCAGAGAACAATAAAAGTAATTTTGTCTAAAGGTTTAAGCTATTTTAGTGCACTTAAACAGTAATAATAAGGCAAAGATATTATAGGTATAATCGATTCTACCAGCTGTTGAATTAAAAACGATTTATCTGAGTAACGTTACAGTGAGTTAACAAATTGATCCATTTGCTTTCCCAACGTAATGATCTACTTCTTTTGTCTAAAAATTCAATTAATACACTAGTTACTTATTGTTACTTAAGTGAGAAGTCATGTTGTTGAGTGTTAATTACAGAACGAACAACGGTAGATTCAACGCGGAATTGCTCTTGCTTCATGCACTGAAAGAGTAATTGACAATTTTTCACTTGCTACATTAAAACTAGTCCATATCAGTTAAGAGAACTAGTTGGTCAAAATAAAAGTGATTAAAGTGCCTACACTGTATAAAGTTGTGCAAATTCCTCGTGTTCTAGGTAATACTGCCGTGACCCCTGTACCGTTGCATGCATATAGAAAGAGGCCAAAGTAGAATAAGTACAGTTCTAGTTAAACTGTATATTGCATTTATCGCTTATTGTATCACGATGCCAATTTAACTGAAAGGAATATTTTAAATTCAAGTGGCAATGCGATCGCCTGCAAGACAGGAAGTAGCTTTGTCTACCATCAAGGATTCTTTGTCGTACCTCGCTTATTCACGAGCTAGTACGGCTGCTACTGTTTAAAAAAATTCCTTCCGGTCCGTACATGGATGAAGACCCGTTGCATGTAGGAGGAAGTGCATTGTCCTTATTTTAGGCACTTCGTAAATAGACTGTGTTGCTTCTCACAATATTATAATAGAAAAATTGATTTTTGTATATCTTTATGCACGAACATTGAATCAGTTCCAATAACTGTAAAAGTGAAATTATTCTTTTAAAAATATACCATTTACAATCGTGTTACTTATTGAATTATGCATACATTTTAAGGAACTTTCTTTTGTAGTGAAGGTAACAGGGCATTATTTTATTGAAACACCGCACAAAGATCTTTAATATATTTTTGAATTTTTGTTCTGACAGAGTTCAATCTTAAAAATGCACCATGCGATAGCGGTCTACACCATTAGCACGCAGCAATAAGTACCTGTACCTTTTATAATCCGTATTTTAAAATGGTCTTTAAAATATGGGAGAGCGCGAGGCTTGATAATTCGATAGCTATCTTGCGTTACATATTTTAAGATTTAGGATAGGGCTAATTTGTTATGTTCATTTTGTTATTTAACGATCCCGTTATTACTATTTGATGGTAGGATTTCCATATGGAAAATATTTAAGTTACTGGCTATGTATACTATATATACAACACTTCTTGCCCATAATTAGTGCCTGTTAGTCTATCTTGACTATTCCTTTACTGTTGTCACAGAAAAGTTTCCATTATGCAATTAATTGTCAAAGAAGATTTTAAATTTCGAAAAGATCGTGCAGTAGCATCGGGCGTTGTGGAGAGATGCACTAACAAATCGTGTTCTTCAAGGGCGTTGTTAAAATTGTCCGAAGAAATTATGCTTAAGGGATGTGAAGCAAACCAACATAATCATCCGAAGTGCGAAGATATTGAAATTTAGGTAAATTTAGTTTAGATCATCAAACAACTATTTAAAGTTTTCACTGTTTCAAAACTTTTTGTAAGAACCATCTTTTTAGTTAATTAGTAAACTTACAGAAGCGCTGTTAAGTGAAAAGCTGCTGATGATACCAACGAAACACCCAGTAAGTTGATACACTCCGCTATAAAAAAGAACCTGACGTCGACTTAACAATCAAAGATATAAATAATATGCGTCGCAGTAAATATCAAGCTATATATGTATATATATATATATATATATACAGGGTGTCCCGCAATAGGATGTACATAGCTTCAGTATGTGTTCCTGGCGCCTTTATAAGTCGAAAACTTCCAATAAACATATGGCCTAAAAGTAATCACTACAAAGTTATTCACATTTAAATGTTATCGTTACGCTCAAAGATCATAACCAAAGGTTCCATTAGAGGGCTTTGTAACACAAATGTAACTAAGTGTTTATTATCTGTCATAAAATAAGTATGGCAAAGTTTCCTAATGAAGAATATCCGATATGCATTACTTTTACTGGCTTCGCGACAGAAATGTACGTACAGCAGTTCATGCATCCACGGAGTCACATTTTCAGCACCGTTTGGTATTAATGTCTGGTGTGGTATCATCAGGAACAAAATTATTGTGCCATATGTATTTGAAGGTCGTTTGAATGCAGCACATTACCTCCGTTTTCTGCTAGACGAACTACCAGTGTTGTTAGAAGATGTACCTCTAAATATCAGAGCAGATATGTGGATACAGCAAGACGGAGCACCTCCACATTTTGGCAGGGCGGTAACTGCATTGCTAAACGAAAACTCTGAAAACCGTTGGATAGGACGCCGGGGTCCCATTATTTGGCCACCCAGGTAACCGGATCTAACACCGTTAGACTACTATCTCTGGGGCCGTATGAAGTCCTTGGTGTATGCGGTAAAGTCAAACACTAGAGATGAGTTGCTGAATCGAATAATTTATATTTCCGATAACATCAAAAACGATCCCAACTCTATTATGAGGTCTGTCACCACGATTTCACAAAGGACACGAATGGAGGAGGTCATTTTGAAATCTTGAGATAGAAAAAGTGCCAATAACTTTGTAACGATTAATTTTAGGCCATATGTTTATTAGAAGTTTTCAACTTGAAAAGAGGCCAGGAACACGTACTGAAGATACGTACATCCTATTGCGGGACACCCTGTATATATAAAATTTGGTAAAAATATTAGTGAACGTGCTTAATTTTTTCCAAATGTTACTTTTAGCGTAAGTTGATTGTTTGCTGCCTTTAGCATGTATATGGCTATTAACCCCTGCGCACAACTAGTATACGACCATTTGAAAATTTCTCGCTCAAATGGCCTATAGGTTTACGAAAACCCTTTCGTAAATCTTGACCTCGCGCGGTGTTGGTATATGCCCTGCGATAGGAAAAGGAATTATTGTAGGACGTGGCAAACATCTTAAAGTTGGCCTTGCTGTTAGTTAACCTAATGTTAAGTAAATAATTGAAATTGGACAGCTGTCACTTTTAAATGTTAATTTTAAAGCATCTGGATATAATATTTAAAATCCTCCTATAAATCAATTATTAAAAATGTATTATAAAGCATTTAGATTTAACAACTATTTAGGTAATGGAAAAAATTGATCTGACCTGCAATTTAAACAAAAGCTCTCAAAAATCTATTTGACATAAATCATTGTATCGAAATGCAAAGACCGACATAACACAGCAAATCATTTTAACTAGAAATCCTCTTTTCACAATATTATTATTGCACTAAATGTAGTAAAGTTTTCGATTGAGGGGTTACTAAAGTGTTTAAAATAAGCTTAAATTAGCGTTTTCTGTTGTCACCGCATATATGTTAATAGACGATATTTCAGTTTGCCTTTGTAGTAGACTAGTAGACAACACATCGGAGATTAAAATAAAGTGAAAATAGTACAAATATACAGTAATATCAACCTACATTTCTGTTATATGTGGAGTTCAGTTCATGAATGTTTTACCTTACTAAAAACTAACATTCGTTAAGAACATAATGCACACAACTCCAATCCCAATCTTCTTAAAATTATAAAAATGCCAATTTTTTTGTCATATTTTATACGGATTGCCTTGTACTCTGGCTGCAGGGCGCTTTCCAGTGTCCAGGCTATAAACCCCAGAACGGATAAGGAAAGACATACATGGGTTTGCCTATGTAAAATGTTATATTTAGTTTTGAGTTGTCACATTGGTCTAACATATCATAAATCCTAAGTCTGTTTTCTCCCTCACTAATGCGAAGTTGAATTTAATTGAGAAGCTTTCGTGTAAGACGAACTTTTAATGGTCATCAAACTAAAATTGGTACAATTTTCATTAAATTAGCAGCTGTTTTTTGCATTTGATGTCATAATGACATCTCTAAATCTTATTATTTACAATGGCATGGCTAAATAATTTGAAAACAATTTGTTATCACAACTCAACAATGTACTCTTTTGCTTTAAGCAAACGAAATATATAGTGATTCTTCCGAATGCACTATTGAAATTGCGTGAATGATTAGTGGCAAAAAATTCGATAAACTTGTAGCTTTGTTTTATCGTATTTATATGAGTTTTATCTACTTTTGGGGAAATTCTGTTCCAAAATGTCATTGTCAGTAACAGCCATTGTAAACGCTTTTCTCAATGTTGTTATCAAACATAAAATTTCTTGAAAAGTTTCTAATATTTACTTTGTTCGAGCTGTTGTGTTTCTCAATTTAGGTAAATACCGTATATATCTAAAAATGTTATTTCAGTTTGTCACATTACCAATTGCTCTTTGAAAATTCAAATATCAACGTACCTAGCTCACAGATTCACGAGACGGTTTTGGTTATTTGGAATAAAAATCAATAAAGACAAAATTTGTATAAATAAGGAGAATTAGTTTGGTTTTCGTCAACTAATTTAAAGTACCTATTAATTGAATTGATATTAATATTATAATACGAAATAATGACATGCACTTTAGTTTCTTTTTTTTTTTCTAAAAATACGCAGTTTTAGGAACACTTCATCATCATCATCATCATCATCATCATCATCTGACATGGAGCCGACTCGAGGGTCACTCCTAGATTACGCCAAGCCCACCCCATGCCAGTAAGTGGGGAGGGATTTAATGGATAGGGTGGGGTATTGCTGCAACACCAGGTAGTTAGTAAACTACGCATCAATGGGGTTGTTGAATACGTAGCCTAGACCGTTATGCGATTATGCATTTGACCCTAATAAACTTTGGTTTCAAAATTTCACAGTGTTCTTATTTCACATCTATCTGTTGTTCTAAGGTTACTGAATGCACATCTCTTAGTTTCCTAATAGCAAATATCCTACTTAATAGTTACTCCCAAACTTCGTTTAACTGTCCGCTATGCGATTAGGCATTTGATCCTAATAAACCTTTAGATTTTATTTATTGCCCTTATATAAGTGTGTTCAGGTATTTTCATTTGGGGAATCGCGTTATATTGTTTATTTAAATGAAGAATAACTTTAGTCACTGAAATATATTATACATATGTACATTTAGAGTTGTCCAAAACTTTAAAGGGATCTCAAACCGATCTGACAATCAAAAATTAAATACAACTTTCTACATTGACAAACCATTATATTCTTCTCCGTCTTTTCTGATGCTTAGAACCCTCTGTGTCCAATGTAAAAGACAGGACGTATAATATACGACAATATAAACTAGCATTGTTCATATTTCAGAAAATTAGACAAATGTGCACACTAGTGTTGTGTTTCTAGTGTTGTGTTTCTTAAAGAATGGTAGTGTGTAATAAGGTGACAAAATGTATTAAATTAACTCACATCTATGGTAAACATACGTTAATTTTACTTTATTTTTGTATACTTTTAGATCATTTTTTTCATTAAATTTTTCCACATTTTTTCAGTCTTGAATATGTTGTCTAATAGTTAAACAAACTGTAAAACTGTTGAAAGGTTGCCTATCAGCGTAGCTATGGTGACTATATGATACTCTAATGTAATTTTATTTTGATTTAAGAAAGCCCTTGACAAAAAAAGAAACATTTAAAATGTTCAAACTGAAAAATATATTAAAGCAGAACCCTGTTATATGCCCTGAAAAAGTAGAAACTTGCCAAAACAAAAATTTGTGTGGAACAGACATTCATACGTGATGGATTTCATTGAGCCTATGTAATATCTAGAACGTTTCATAGACCACCGAAATATACTTAATAATTAGTTATGAAATAGTTTGTAAGCTATTTGCAATCGTCTACCATTGTATCTTTTACAAATACTATGATTGGTAATACTTGCACCGAGATATGATAAATGTATAGCTCCTAACAAAACAATATTAATAACACAGATTGGAACAAGTTATAACTGAAAGGAAACGAACGCCGTTTAATTATACTTTATGGGGATAAGAAGATACTGGTAGGTAATTGAAACGAAAGGGCTGTCAAGAGGAATGAAAAGTAAAATACGTTGTTGGTTAATAACTGTCCAGACTTCTTAATTTAAACGAATATGAGATTAAATTTTATGAAAATAAAGTTAGAAGATCTCCAGTATGCATAGCATGGAATTAGGAAAACAAATATATATATATAAAAAATTAAATTGTGTTACAGTTATATAGATATAGAATCAATACATTTGCAAAGTAAACAACAGAAACTAATATACTGAATCTGATAATTCATACATATAAAAATGGAATGTTTTAATATATTCCAACACTAGAGAATTGGAGTGTATGGCATTTAGTACTGAAATCACCATTTGATTTTCCGCTTTTTTTATTAAGTGTGACATTTTTTCGGGAGTTTTCCTTTACATTAATTCAACAGTTCACCAACACCTGAATATTGGAGTAGTTAAATATCCTGTAATTGCTTGTTTCGTTAGTTAATGAAGTGAATATGTTTCGTTTGCATGATTACACGTAATTTCATATTTTTATACACAATTGGGTTTTCACTGGAGCACTAAAATTGCTTTTTTCCTTCTCACTCACGATTTATGGGATTTATTTCATGTATGGAAAGTGGTGTATTTTTACCAGATATGGCGATACAAGATGTTTAATTCGACACAATGAAAAATTAGCTTTGAAATTAATCAAGGGAAATTTAATTTAAACACAGTTTTCTCTAATATAGTCTTAGCAAAAGTAATGAATTACTGCATACCATACTGACTTAAAATAAATTACCGTTTTCTGTTCTTATTCTCTCTTACATAATTTAAAATATTTCACCACAAGCTAGAAAACTCAAATTCATGTAATTCCAATAAATGTCATTCTGATGGAATATCTTAGTGTTTGATCATCAATCCTACGAAACTGCCTTGCGGAATATTTCGAAGGAACCCATCACTTCGAGAATATATCTGAAAGTCTGCCAGGTCAAACCTACTGGTTTACTATGGAATTTTCAACAGGTTGCTGTCTTTTTTTAGTTGCGATAAAAACTTCGTGGCATGAGATTGGGGTGTGGTATACATTCCTTTGAGCAGTAAACGGGACGCACGGAAGAAAATTCTGATGATTACCAACGCGGTAAATTATGTACTCTTCCTAAACTGGAAAAATACGCTCTGCGTACAAGGTTCCGATAAATCAAGTTCAAAGTGGAGTAACACGAATTAGAATAGATAATTACTGCAGTTAAATGAGTTTAATAACCTGTTACGCTGACCTGCATCGAGGATGCTTAAATCTGCAGTTGCGGTAATCGGTAATAAGCAATCCGTAAACCTATCATACGGCGACATTAATTCGTTGGTCTTAAAACTGAGGAAGACATTTGTTGTCCAGAATGTTTCTTTATTAATTTTCAATCAAAAAATTTATGATAGATGTGTAAAATATTAATAAGTTACTCGTTGATGAAAGAGTTGAACAATTAAACAAGTTTTTGAATTGCAAGAAAAAAAGGTATCATTGATGTAAATTTTGTAACCGTAACTTAATATTTGGTAAAAACTGAGGTTCAGGCAACGCAAATGCGGACGTCCTTCTTCAGTGTTCAGACCGTTGGAAAAGGTAAAGGTAACCTTCCTCCAAACATTCTCTTAACAGTTCAAAGGATAATGCGAAGCAAGCCATATTACGAGCTTAAACTTACCTTATTGTTATCTACAAACTAAAATTGAAATCCTAAATTAGCACATGTATACAAAGGAATTGAATATTAACAGATGTCTTTAACCAACGACACTAGAAACGGGCAATAATCACACTCCACTCGCGTAATTACTGGCAGTTCTTAAGCCACGGCACCTCAGCTCTGCACTGGGTCTCAGGTGGCATCTTGCCGACCAAGGCAGGTAAGTGGGAGAAACAAGTTTTGTCTATTTCTGAACCACGAGTCATTGAGCCACTACTTTTTCTTTTAGAAAAACGTTTCCTATATAAAATTGGTTTGTATGTTCATAACAAATAACAATTCGTTTGCTTCTGCATTCCAGAACTGCATTTTCAAACAGATCCACGCATATTTGACACTTTCAGGTATCAGTAAAAATTGTGAACAGAATAGCTTTCCATAAAAAGCGTAGTGACATATTAAGCCACTTTAAATTTTTAATCCATCTTTTTGTATTACACATTGGTTGGCGGGATATTCCCAAACAACTTACGCCACCGCTGGTGTATACGAATATATCTAAAGTTTATGAATTTCCATATTTGTAAAATTCTTCTACATATTTATTAGGAAATGTAATATGATTACTGTGATAATCTATTTTTAATAACAGACATACAACAAAAATCCATTGCGGCGTTACTGAATGTTAGTAAATTCTGTGAGTGACATCAATGCTAGGTCTTTTAGGAAACCCCGAACGCAACAAACTATGCCATTTAGAATATTTATTTTATCATGTTGTTTTTATCCGTGCAAGTTTTTTAAACAACATAGAACTTACATTGCAGAAAAACAGAGTAGTATGGTATATCCAAAGGTTGAGGTAGCGTCAGGTATAAAGTTGCAAATGTCCGTTTCAAGGAATGGAATTAATTCAAACATTATATCAATTATATTACAAGAAAAAGCATTTATCTTATCTTCTTCACTCTGGTAAAATCAGAAATAAAAATCTACTTAAAATTCAATATGTTCGTGTTGCAAACAGCAGAAATATAAACTGTAGATTTAAATGAACGATGAGAATATATATTTTATAATATGCATACCAAGGTTGAATACAGCAACCAAGGTTTAAGATCGAGCTAATTTTTACTTCTTATAAAATCATTCACATTTCTAATAAGCCATTAGGACCGCAATAAAAGGTGGGCCTAAGGGGGTGATAGCTCTCGACGCAAAAATTTAAGGGTCGACACAAATGTATCTACTTTGCAAAAATTAAACTATGTATAAGTATTGTTAAACAGCGCTAGAAGCGTAAAATCATGTTCCTTATTTTTCTATCGCATACCATGGGTATAGGGAAGGTATTGATTCTTGAAAGTAACGAATTTACGATTTTAATGTTTAGGAACACCAAGAACCTAAAAAAGCGGTTTTTGCAAAGTATCTACATGTGAATTGCAACAAAATAATTCAATACAATAAGAGACAATGAGGGAATCATTCTAAAAACAGAGGAAAGCATTTCAAATAGATAGATGAAGTAGTTCCGTGATATCTATAAACAACAAACAGGATACAGAAGAAAGAAGATTATAGAAATGAAGATTACCAAGAACTAGATATAAATACAAATCAAATCACTAAGGAAGAAGTATCAAGTGCCATTTCAAAATTAAAGAGTGGTAAAGCAGCAAGTATGGACAATATATCAGCAGACCTAATAAAAGCAGGAAGAGAATCAGTCATTGAGCTAATACATTGTTTACTGATTAAAATATGGAACACAGAAGAACTACCTCAAGAATGGACGGAAGGGCTAATCATAAAAATCCTAAAAAAAGGTGACACCACAAGTTGCGAAAACTTGCGGCCCATTACCTTGTAAAATATCACAAGTACAATTTTAACTCATATAATAATAGATAGAATAAAAAAACCAGTGGATATAAATTTCAGTAATAATCAAGCAGGATTTAGACCAAGACGTGGATGTATTGATCAAATCTGTACATTGCAAAAATTATAGATGAGGCCTTAGAATGGAAGAAAGAGATATTTTTGGGATTTATACACTTCGAAAAGGCTTTGACAAAATAAATCGCGAAAGTTTATGGGAAATAGTGGAAACATATGGTATCCCCCTACAGATAATTCAAATAATTAAACTATTATATAATAATTATGGAGCGTACATAGAAAACAATGGCACCATCACAGACAAAATTAAAATTGATAGAGGAGTTAGGCAAGGCTGCTTCCTTTCTCCCATCCTTTTCCTAATAGCCACGGACTGAATTATGAAACGAACCTTCAAGAACAAAAAAGGACTAATATGGAATTTTAGGCAATACTTAGAAGATCTAGAATTTGCAGACGATGTATGTCTTATAGCAAAGAAATTGACACACATAAAAGCAAATATAAACTCCTTAAAGATAAACGCAGGGAGAAATGGGCCTAAAAATTAATATTAATAAAACGAATATTATGCAAATAAATTCGACAGAAACGAGGGAGGTGGAAATTGTTGGAAAAAAGATGAAATCCTGAACGAAGTACTGTATTTAGGTAGTGTTCTGGAACAAAATATAAACTGTCAGAAAGACATTAACCGCAGAATAATGAGAGCCCAGATCGCCTTCAACCAACTTAGAAAAATATGGAATGCCAAAGAACTATCAACAACTAATAAGAATCGCATTTTCAACTCAAACATCAAAAGTACACTACTATACGGCTGCGAAGCATGGCCATTAAATAAAAAACAACTGAAATATTTACAAACATTTATAAATAAATGCCTAAGAAAAATTCTAAACATATACTGGCCATCTATAATCTCAAATAAACATCTTTGGAAGAGAACTAAACAGTCACCAATTAGTATAGACATAAAAAGAAGGAAGTGGAAATGGCCAGGACACACTCTTAGGAAACCGAACAGTGACATTACGAAACAAGCAGTAGAATACACCATAAGAGGCAAAAAGAAGCAAGGAAGGCCGCCAATAACATGGAGAAGATACACAACGCAAGAATGTAGAGACTTAAATGTGAAGTGGCGCGAAGTGAAGCACATAGCAGAAAATAAAGACCAATGGAAGACTCTAGTGCAAGATATGTGTGACACAGTGAAAGAAGATACAAATACATAAACCAACCGGAACTACAGAAATGATATGTGAAGAAGAAGTAAAAGAAATCTAGGACTAGCACCCCTGAATCTAAAAGTGCTAGCGAAACGTGAAAGCGCCCTATATTCGTTCAGGATTGATAATAATAATAATCATCATATTAGAGTGTCACTATATTTTTCTCATTTCTACATTTAATGGAATCATAATTTTTTTGAGTACTTTATCTCTCACGAGAAATAGCAATCATTTCTTCTGCGGCCGTGTTACGCGTTTTATAGTACCACAGACATAGAGGACCTACAGTTTAACGTGGGCTTCAAACCATGGGAAATGTAAACACTGCTATTCCAGAGAAGATTTACTAGGCAGAGTATCTCGCTAGTTTCTCATTGACTTACGAGGGAGAACAGCCCTTAAAATCCCCGATGTTTCGGCACTGGGAATTGAACCCTATATCTTCAGCGTAGAAGTCTACCAAGCTGGCCTCTAACCCATGACCGTCTCAATGCTATATAAGGTCAATGTTACGCATCTAGAAGCATCTATTTCAACACTAAGTATATTTTTTAAACATTTTCGGTTTCGCCGGAATCGTTCACAACTTTTTTATTTCAAACAAAGCATCCTGTTTAATTTTACATTTTTAAAATATACAGTAAATTCTAATTTTAGAACTGTCATTCAATTTAGGGTCTTAATTACTTGAACGTATAAATAATAGGTTTTGAAGCTCATAAATTCAATATTTTTAAAAATTAATATTATATGCTTTATCCCTTTGTTATCCTTTCATTCAATCATTTCAGGGATTAAAAATCGCAATAGAGTTTTTTAAAATTGATTTTTAACCTAAACCATTTTGTGTCTGTGAATATTCTGCTATGATAAGGGCTGTTAAATGGTTTAAAATACTGTGCCTACACACATTTAGTAAAAATAATATTTTTGGGACCCTAGAGATCGAAAACTCATTTCCTTAAATTCTCAACAGCGGAAATGTTTGCAAATGCGAAGAGGATGTGAAAGTAAAAAGGGTTTGCCGAAGGACGTAAATGCGAAATTTAACAAAAATTTAATGCTGTCTTAATTGTTTTCCAACTTCGGTAATAACACAAATCATATTCATGCAAACTGAGTGTATTCGTATTAGTTAATGACTTTATTATTTATTTATCCACTGGACAACAAAAATGTTTTATTTGTTAGTATAGCAGATTAGCAGTAAAGCATGTATACCTAAAATTTCAAAAATGCAACCTAACTATAGCAGGGATTTTAAAAGCCATGTTTATTATTTTATAAGTAGATGCACCCAATTCGTTTTTCGACTAGCGCCCGTACTTATTATATACATACAGGGTGTTTAAACTACCTAAAATGTATACAAAACACACAAAACATTGTATTTACATCCTCAGGATACTTTCCATAAGAATGTAAACTGTATTATTGCAACTATAGCTATTATTAACGCTGTTGAGTAAAAAAAGAAGAAAACATTAACTAAGAGGTAAATACAATATTATTGATAATTCCAGCAGTCTTTGTTTTTTTATGATTACATTGATATTGTTAATACCTAACATTATATTACT
>JABXWE010014297.1:0-10874 GCA_014611495.1 Limonius californicus
ATGCTCCATTACGCACTGAGCGATTCAGTGAAAAACCCAGCTTCCTATCTTTTTTCGTTTATTAATTAAAGGAGTTTGAAGTTTCAAACTTCCAAGCTTCGTAGAGGGCGCCACAGGAAAATTACGGAGTTCTTCAAAAAACATATCGATAGCCCTTTGCGAGGTCTATCGACATATGAAATTTAAAAAAATTCCAGTTTTTTCCAGAGCAGTTTTTGAGAAATAATTTTTTGAAAATTTCCAAAATTTTGAAAATACGTAATTTAGGCCCCTTATAATTTTTCAAAAAACTTTTTTATATCACCTCATTTTACCCTTCATATACTATTCAGAAAATAAAAATCATTTGAATCGATTCATCCGTTTTCGAGTAATTGGGCGTTAAACTCAAAATTTTCAAAAAATCATAGCGCCCTTCAGTTTAAAGCTAGCGAGTTCGGCAAAAAACTAACAGATTTGTCTTATGACCCTCTATCGTTATCCGTGATAAAAGTTTCAAAATTGTAATCACGAAAAAAGTGATACCAAAAAAACATGCGTAACTTCCGCTTCCGGTTTCGGATTTTTTTTGAAAAGCTTATTTTTTCGATGAATTTTCGATACACCCCCGCATTCCAAAGCGCATCAAAATCGGAGCAATACTTTCGGCTGTAGGAGCGTCACATACGTACATACGTACGTACATACGTACATACCCACCCACAGACAGACATTTTTTAAAAACCACTTTTTTGGGTTCCTAGAGACCCAAAACGGATATTTCCGTTAAAATCTCGATTTCGAAAATGTTCGTGAATTCAATACTTACCCTATACTTATAAGGTATGGGAAAGTAATAATAAGAGCGTTGGAGGTGTGGACAATAATATCCTAAAAATAATATAAAGCGTGAACAACGCTCAGATGTTTAGAAACGGAAAAGAAGGAGAACTATAATCGGAAGTAGAAAATATTATGAGAAATACCGCGTAGTAAAAGGTATTATACAGGGTATTTTCTAAGTTATGTTGACAATTCAGGGGGTATTTGTTATGTTCATTTGATTGTGCCACTTCATATGAATTAAACTTGTATTTTAATTGCCGTTCCATGGGAATCAAATTTCTATTTTAATTGCCATTTTTATGTTGATTACAATTTTCAATATTGTCAAAAATTAAATTTATGGAAGGCCACTTTCGAAACTTAATCTAACGTTTGACATGTTTATGAACGGCGACCAAAACATTTCCTAGAACTCCTTTCGTCAACAGCGCCAAATATATTATTTCTCGGAAGTCCCACGTGTGAAATTGTTCCAGAATTGTTGCACCATATTTCGCAATGTGGTGTAATCTTTTTGGACAATGCAACGCGTTGCGTTTAGTTCTTCAGTCGGCTTACCACCTTCGCTAGACCCGGTCACCCAATTCCATCTTCGGCGACCATAAATAAATTAAGAAATTGAGCAGGAGCTAGACTTTGGGGATAGACGGACGTATTTTCTGATATCGGGTTTTTTCGCGGCTCATTTGCTAATTGAGTTATCGCATCGTATTTTTGCGTTAGGCAAAATAATCTCGACTGAGTCAGATCATATATACATATTAGCAGAGTATTAGCTTTGGTGCAAGAACAATCCAGTGTAATTGTTCTCTCGATTTATATCGGATACAAGCGGTTCAAACACGTGGAAGTCTTGCAGCTGTTTCTTTAATCGTCTGAAATTTCCGCCTCTCGTTCTCAACGCCGAACAACTTTGTTAGAAGTAATCCAATCTCCAGGGGGGTAGCAGCGAATATTTCGGTACAAACTCTCCCGAAAAACGTCGTCTACTCTTTTTCCGCACCTAAAAGCACCCCAGGTTGTGCCTGCAGATTATTCCTGCATCAAAG
This sequence comes from Limonius californicus, assembly GCA_014611495.1. Lineage (NCBI taxonomy): Eukaryota > Metazoa > Arthropoda > Insecta > Coleoptera > Elateridae > Limonius > Limonius californicus. Next base: position 1,875 of record JABXWE010014297.1, read on the forward strand.
AACACCCCAAAATTGTGCCTGCCTCTCTCGGCTCCCTTCAGCGAAAGTCAAGGTAAAATAACTAGGTTTTGTGTAGTGAAAAAAAAACCTTTTACGCGTTTCACTTTGAAAATTCAAGTGATTGAACCTTTTTTTAATGAGACAAAAAGCGGCCTTCAGTGGTCAATAATTATTGTCATTTTCTTTCCCTGTAAATTGTAAACAGTAATTATAGATTGTATTGTTCTTGTAAACTCAGATGCCACTGGTTACGTAGATTTGTTTGAAGAATTTAAATGCCTTCCTCCTTGTGAACGTTCAATTAACAGTTTGTAGTATTGAACTATAATATCACCATTTGCTGTCATTTTTTTTGTATTGTTATTTATTTCCAATAGTTTAAATTATATGTGTTTTGAAATTTATTACATCTTTTATTTTTGAATATTTTTTTATCTTTGTGTGCATGAACTTTGCAAGCTTTACATACAGGAGGAGGCACAATAAAGGTGAGTCCGATTCCTGTAAGCTGTTGGCTTCTCGGCCTTCCACGAAAACTTGCAATCAGCTATGATTTGGAAGGCAGCGCCAGTTAATTTCGACGTATCCTGTACACAACTAGGAAGATTTCCTCGCGTAAGCGGTTTCCCTGAACCTCTCCTACTCCTCTGAGCTAAACTGTAGGCCTTTTTCCACCTATCCTGTTGCGGGTCGACGAAAAAGCTCGTTTGGCTCGTAACATATTATTTGACCGTTGTAAGACGAACAGTTAGAATATATATTTTCCCCAAAATATTTTATTTTAGAAATACTGGGTGTTTCCAGAAAATAATTATTAATTATTGACAGTCTTTTTGTTCCCCTGTTAAGCATTTGCCTCTTCTCTGCCACGTGTTTCTCCTCAGCGCTAAGGTAGTAACTTCTAGTTTAACGTCGAATCCGAAGACAGCAATTGAAGAGAAGGTTTTTAACATTAAGATCTCACTGTTGCAACCTGGATTGGAAAATGGTGTGTGGTGGGTAGCAGTACAAGGTTTTTATAAATCTGCGTAATAATGCTTAGGTTTCAAACCCAAGCCAGAATCGACGTTTTACTCAGAAAGCGGGCGGTCGAGCCACTGAGCTGCACCACACTAATTATATAATATTTATTAATAATCGCTTAAATAAATTAAAACTGTAATACATATCTTGTACATTGGTATTAAATAAATTGTTTAAAGTGTCTTCCTAAAGAGCTGCTGTCATGTTTTCGCCATTTTTGCCGCCTACCTTTGAAAATGCATGGTATTCCTGATAGAATTAAAAGCGTGGGCAAATATACTGTTCTGCAAATCATTTAAATACCAGTGATGGAATATGACCACAAAGAAAAAGATCGAGTGGGCTCCCATAACTGTTCCAAGTCCTATAAGGATAATTTATAATTAAATACTCCCTTGCGGAAATACTGAAATGTGCTGGAGCTCCCTCGTGCATAAACCGTATAGTATTCTTTAGCTGTAATCGAATATCTTCCAATAATGCAGAAAGAAAATGCCGATCAAAATTAATTATCCCAAATAATACCAGCCCATACACTGATGCTGGAATCGGATTTCTATTATGGACTGCGGATTTTGTTCAGCCCGCATGTAACTGTTTGAAAGTTCGTAATCGCATCCCTCGGAAAATTAGCTTCGCCTGTGAACAGCATTTCTACCAGAAAGTTTGGGTTTTCTGCGACTGTTTCAAGTAACCCCTCGTAGAAGCCAAAATGTTGAGGGAAATTTTATCGCAATAAGGTCTGTACACTCTGAATATGGTATGGGTAGAGCTAGCAAAATTTCAAAGTTTTCCGTTGGATTTGTGGCTTTTTGCACTTGTGAAAGGTTTTTCGTCAACTTGACGAAGCACTTCTTGCTCTGTTTGTGGTGGTGTAACCGTGGTTGACCTACCGAGAAAATTAGTGTTTCTCAGAAATGAATCCCTTGGTAATCGTCTATCTAGAAACTTTCCATGGTATATTCGTAACTTGGCTGAGGAATACCTCTAGAGATAAGTCCTTCACCAAAACAATTAAAGTTCAATGAATTCCTCAGCCACTTTAATTATTTCAAGTTCCTATCGAAGATGGAAGCTTAGTTACCGAAATACATATTTAAGTGTTCTAAATATCGTGGTGGTAAGGGGTTTTCCAAAGTTTACTGAATTATCTTCATAGGCTCGGGAACTCCCCAGAAATCAATCATTTTCAAGATATTTCATAAATGTTAAAAACAGACAAGGGATGAAAAATCTTATTCCTTGTCTTGATTTTCAAAGTAAAACAAGAAAATCTATGTTGAGGATACTCTACTCGAAAGACGTGCTTGGATGCACCGCAACTCTCAATCAATTGTCCTGTAATTCACTTCTCAAAAGGTGCCAACTCTACAAATTGCCTCATAAATATGCATCCCCTTTCCCAGTAAATTGCAGTTGTATCTTCTACTAATTCCAAGGTCCCATTCAAAACACTAGAATTTCAGACCTCTGGGCAGGTTTATTAAGTTTGATTTATTTAAAAGCGACGGCTTTAGGAAGATTTATGGTCACGCTGAATGTTTAATTGTGTAATATAATAATCGTCACGACTACCTTCAGCAGTGGTACTTTGCGCCCTGCCCTTATAAATTACAACATCTAGGGCAAACATGTTCTCGCTGCTTCGAATTTCTGCTACAAATCGGGGTCGAAAATTGAATACAAAAACTGTGTTATTTCAGAGCCGTTCAATTTACCCTTGAAAATTTGATTTTCTCCCACGTTATTGATTCTCCATTCTGTGTTCTTTAGAAGTCTTCTCCGGGACAAAGGGTTCTGTTTTCACTCGCATGTGTTTCGGATACTGCAAAGGAATATGCAATGCAAGCCGTCGGTATTCAGGACCCCATTTGCATACTGACAGTAATGTGTGTGTCCTCTTCAACAACTGCACTGCGGAATTAGTACAATGAAGCGATCGTGGGCTTTTTGTCGCCTTTTAGCAATTTGTGCGATGTTATCTACGGTTTGCTTATGTTTCCCTCGAGCTTTACACCTTGTCGTGCCAAGCGAGGCAGGGGTGCAAATTATTAGTCTTAGAGACTGCATTGCGTCACTAAGACGCACTTAAAAAGTGTCGGTTAATGATCGATTAAATTCTTACACGAAAAACATCTACAAATAAACACTCCCGCGCCTAACCTATAATTAATTCTGGAAAATACAACGCGCCCTCATTAAATTCTCGTGAAACAGTCAAGGACGGGGCCGAGACACGTACTAGGTCTGATGCTTCGTACGTTAATAACCTCGCAACACCTACAGTATGATCAATAAAACATCAGCAAAGTTTTCCACCTAAGTTTTCCCCGTCAAAAATTAATTGAGTAGGGTTTTATGTAGTTAAATGGCATTTTATATCAAGCAGTAATAGCTAATGTAATTCGGAAAATAGCTAAAGCAGGAACTCCCGAACTTTTTGATTGGTCTACAAATTTGGACATATTTTGCATGTACCTTTCCATGCATAGTTCTGCATTGTTAAAATATGTAAACATTCATGTCCATAATGTATATGTGGGCTGGTCTTTTACTTCAAAAACTACTAAACAGTTTAAAGTAGGGGGGTCGCACACTTCGAGAATTAATGATGATTTAGAAGTGATAGGGTCTTTCACTTCGCGAACTAGTAAGCAGTTCTGAGTGAGTGCATCATTCAAATTGAGAATTAATGATGACTTCGAAGTGGGCGGGTCTTTCACTTAAAGAGGTAGTGAGCAGATCTGATTGGGCGGGTCACTTTGAGAATTAATAAACAGTTGTAAGTGGACTGGTCACTCACTTCGAGAACTAATGATTATTTAGAAGTGAGAATGAGTGCATTATTCAAACTTGCTCATTTTCAAAGTGACCCAGCCCAATCAGGCCTGCCCACTAGCTAATGAGCAAGTTTGTGTTGACTGTTCACTCACTTCGAGAAATGATGATGATTTAGAAGTGAGAGGTACTTTCACTTCGCGAACTAGTAAGTAGTTCTGAGTGAGTGCATCATTCAAATTGAGAATTAATGATTATTTGGAAGTGGGCGGGTCTTTCACTTAAAGAGTTAGTGAGCAGGTCTGATTGGACGGGTCACCTTGAGAATTAATGAGCAGTTATAAGTGGACTGTTCACTCACTTCGGGAAATAATGATGATTTAGAAGTGACAGTGAGTGCATCATTCAAATTAAGAATTAATGATCATTTCGAAGTGGGCGGGCCTTTCACTTACAGGGCTAGTGGGCAGGTTTGATTGGGCGGGTCACTTTGAGAATTAATTAACAGTTTCAAGTGGACTGGTCACTCACTTCGAGAATTAATGATGATTTAGAAGTGGGAGGTCACCTTACTTAGCGAAATAGTATGTAGTTGTGTGTGAGCGCATCTTTCAAATTGAGTATTAATGATTATTTCGAAGTGGGCGGTTTTTTCATTTCGAGAGCTAGTGAGTAGGTCTGACTGAGCGGCTCATTTTGAGAATGAATGAACAGTTTTCATTTCGCGAACTAGTAAGTAGTTCTAAGTGAGTGCGTCATTCAAATTGAGAATTAATGATTATTTCGAAGTAGGCGGGTCTTTCACTGAAAGAATTAGTGAGCCGGTCTGATTGGGCGGGTTACTTTGAGCATTAATGAACAAGTTTGTGTTGGCTGGTCACTCACTTCGAGAATTAATGATCATCTAGAAGTTGAAGGGTCTTTTACTTTGCGAAATAGTAAGTACTTGTGAGTGAGAACATCATTCAAATTGAAAATTAATGATTATTTCGAAGTGGGCGGGTGTTTTACTTACAGAGATAGTGAGCAGGTCTGATTGGACGGGTCACGTTGAGAATTAGTGAGCAGTGTAAGCGGGCTGGTCATTCGCTTCGAAAATAGATGATGATTTAGAAGTGGAAGATTCTTAATTCGCGAAATAATAAGTAGTTGTGAGTGAGCGCATCATTCAAATTGAGAATTAATGATTATTTCGAAGTGGGCGGTTTTCATTTCGAGAACTAGTGAGTAGGTTTGACTGGGCGGGTCACGTTGAGAATTAGTGAGCAGTGTAAGCGGACTGTTCATTCGCTTCGAAAATAGATGATGATTTAAAAGTCTAAGATTCTCTTACTTCGCGAAATAGTAAGTAGTTGTGAGTGAGCGCATCATTCAAATTGAGAATTAATGATTATTTCGAAGTGGGCGGTTTTCATTTCGAGAACTAGTGAGTAGGCTTGACTGGGCGGGTAGCTTTGAGAATTTATGAACAGTTTCAAGTGGACTGGTCACTCAATTCCAGAATTAATGATGATTTAGAAGTGAGAGGGTTTTACACTTCGCGAACTAGTAAGTAGTTCTGAGTGAGTGCATCATTCAATTAAGAATTAATGATCATTTCGAAGTGGGCGGATCTTTCACTTACAGAGCTAGTGAGCAGGTCTGATTGGGCGGGTCATGTTGAGAATAAATGAGCAGTTTTAAGCGGGCTGATCACTCAATTCGAGAATTAATGATGATTTAGAAGTGGGGGTGGGGGGTCTTTCACTTCGCGAACTAGTGAGTAGTTCTGAGTGATCGCATCTTTCAAATTGAGAACTAATGATCATTTCGAAGTGGGAGGGTCTTTCACTTCGACTGCTAATCAGCAGGAGTGATTAGGCGAGTCACTTTGAGAACTAATGATGATTTAGGAGCGAGAGGGTCTTTCACATCGCGAACTAGTAAGCAGTTCTGAGTGAGTGTATCATTAAAATTGAGAATTAGTGATCATTCCGAAGTGGGTGGTCTCTCATTTCGAGAGTTAGTGAGCAGGTCTGATTGAGTGGGTCACTTTGAGAATTAATAAGTAGTTGTAAGTGGGCTGGTCTCTCATTTCGAGAATTAATGATCATTTAGATGTAGGAGAATCTTCTGCTTCGCGAACTAGTTAGTAGTTTTGAGTAAACTCATCATTCAAATTCAAATTAATCATCATTTAGAAGTAGGCAGGTCTTTCACTCGAGACTTAGTTAGCAGTCCTAAGTGAGTGGGTTTGTCACTTCGGGGATTAGTGAATATTTGGCAGTACGCGTGTCTCTCACTTCCAAAACTAATGAGCATTTGGTGTAAGCGGATTTTAAGAGCTACTCATTTGTTCAAAGTGGTCAATTTTATTATTTATATTGATTTGGCCGTTTCCCGCAAGTTCGAATGTTTAAATATCTTTAGCTTTGCATGCTAAGTTATGTGCATGTAACAGAAATAGATGAGGCAAAGCATATTCAAATAAATCTACCGAAAAAGCAAAAATTGGTTGTTCTGATGAAAGGTTGGCAGTTTAGAGGTTTACATTTGGATATAAGAGGTTCCAAACTTAGAAATAAAAACATCAAAGTATGATAAAAATTTTCAAATATTTTATATCAAAATTTCGATATTGAAAATTGAACGTTTTGACAGGTCTCCATTTCAAAGTTGGAAAGTCAGAGATAAGATTATAATGAGATCGACGTTACAAATTTAACGGTTCATCTTTTGGAGATTGAACAGTCAGAATATCGAAATTCAAGAGTAAGAATTTCATTTATTATAATTAACAGATGATGCTTGAGAAGACGAAATATCTACCCCCTAAAAATGTGAAAATTGTGGTGAAATTTCTAGATTTTCTTTGTTTATACTTATAATGGCACAAATTTCCTTTGTGCGGTTTTGGATTCAAGGTTGAAGGTTCAAGAAGCATCAAGGATTATGGTGAAAAAAGAGCAGGGATTTTAGTTTCGCTCTAAAATGTTGTTATATTGAAAATATCTTGTTCTACATAACCGATTCGATTCAAAGATAATGCTGCCCCAACAGTTTCTCAGCAGCTGACATATTTATGAAGTAAGCGAATGAAATGTATGCAGAAATTCAGAAAGTGTGGAATCAGCGAGGGGATGTAAACAATCCGAACGAGGTAAAAGCTGAATACAACATACGTATATTCTCAAGGAGGTCACAAATTGTTTACGGAGCTGCAGAGAGTATATTTCAAATCTCATCTAATAAGCACAAGTATCTGCAAAGCGTCCTTCTAATGCAATCTAGTGTATTCAGTAGCAACGTTTCTTAGATGTTTATATAGGGTAGTCAGGAATATAATATGCAGTTCGGGAAGGAAATCATACAAAGTATGTATATTGCCATTTTCTTACTGATATCTATGTACATTTGTAATCTATCCTACATGAATGGATGGGCATGCAGCAATTTGTATGTTATGCAAGTTAACATGTAATGGAATAACCCATTAACACTGCCACTTCAATCATCATAGCTGGCAGTAAGTATTCTTGTCACATAGAATTTATAGAGCATCTATTTATTAAGTTTATAGGTTTAAACGATGTTTCGGTTCTATTATCTAATAAGTTGATAGTTAAGTTATTCGGGTGGATACTAAGTCTATCGTGACATTTGATACTGCATTTCTTCCTTAACTGAATCGACCTGCAGGTCCTAGTGGATCACCTGATTGGGAATATACCATGGAGGGTTCACGGTGATTCGTAGCACTTTAGACCGAAATCGTTGTAAGATTTTGATATTGGACTTGCTGGCTGTTCTTCATATTTTTATCCCGTAGTCTATTCTGGTTTCGACATAACCTTTTATAAATGCAGTTGTTTAGGACATTTGTATTCTCCATATTTTACAAAAGGAGGTGGTTAGAGTAGCGAAATTCCCGCTGTCAAAACCTAACCAGTCTTTAGTTAGGAAGCATGTTGAATTTCAAAAATCGCAAACCAAGTTGTAGGCGATCGACCAACACGTTACTGCAATATAATGTGTTAATAAGAATACACCTGGTAGATATCAATCTTAATTAGATCGACTTAACCAACTTATAGCTTGAAGCAACTAAAGTCAACCTTTGCACTTTTCCTGTAAGCGAGTTATTGCTTAGTTTTAGATATATTGGAAGATGCTATTATTCGAGAAACGAAGATGCTTTCATTTGCGCGAAGGAATAGCGGCACATGTAACGTTCGTCTGGTTTCCCCGCATTTGAAGTGGTATTTTAATTTTCATTAAACGCATTTCATGACTTTTATTTCTAATTACTTTTTTTTAAGAAACGGAGAATTCAGGTCAAGAAATTCAAGCATGCGGACGGGTTTTCCTTTATGACCAGCGGGAGTAGGGTCAGAGATAATAATTGAACCTATAATTTAAAGTTGTACCGTTTCTCCTAAATTAAAGTTAGCGATAAAGTCGCATTGACAAGAGTCGATAACTTAGTGGAGAATACCGTGTGGTTCCTCGTTTCGTTTTAAACAGATTAAAATTAATCGCATTGCCCCCTTTAAAGCATCTGAGACGATTCGTCGTTCTAACAAAATCTGTGTGCATTTGTTTATCGGTTTTAGGTTTAACGCTAAATTAAGCTAAAAACTATTATATGTACACTTATTAGTGGAAATTGTCAGCAGTGATTCTATTTGTTCACAAAGTCTTTGGATTTGTGAAAACGGAATTAGGAAAGTTTATTTTCATGAAATAAAGCAACCTTCTGTTGCTAATAGTTTGGTAATTTACTAATTAACTGTAGTTGCTTTGCGACCTCAGCTGATACTAACTACTTAGTTATTTTATTTTTATCTTTCCTAGGCCCTTTCTTTAGCTATAGCTTTAAAAGGTGGCTCCCACTTATTTTGACTTATCCTGCACATTGTAACAATCAAAATTTTCTTCCTGTAAACGTTTTCTGCAAACCTCGCCTCCTACCCGTGCTAGCCGAAAATCCTTTTACACTGTTTCTTGTGGGCTGGTTTCCAGGAATAGAATTATCAGAAAAATATATATTTCCAACAACTAAACATCCAACCACGGTTATGGTGTAAGCTTTTTTCCCATTCATTCATACTACTGCCCCCCCCCCCCGGAATCGCTTTCGCATTACTTCAGGGGGTGCGGGCGTCCCTTACATACTAAACATTCAGTCAACCTGCACCCTAACCTTAACTAGGCAGAATA
>JABXWE010014298.1:0-26009 GCA_014611495.1 Limonius californicus
ATGGCCTTGCACTGTTGTCAAATGTAGTATTTACGAAATTTATCATTTTTTACAGTACTTCCAGAAGAGCAACTAGAGCGTAAACTCAATATTAATCTTTACATAATTAAGTGGCAGTCAGTCACTTATCGGCAGATACGTGCAACATTAAAGTTCTCGTTATTGTTTCCATGAAATTCTGTTTTAAAGATATGAACTTTAACACTCTCGTACAAGAAAACTAAGCTCCAAATACCTACTTTTTTTTGAAGATTTGTATTAAGCATTCATAAAGGAAAAATTCTACCTGAAGCTTTTAAGGCATTTAAAGGACACCCTGTATATACAGGGTGTCTCAGAAAGAATGGGCCAGCGTTTAGTCATAGATTCTTTAGGTAAAAATAAACCGATTAAACCTAATATACCTTAGGCAGAAAGTCCTTCCTTAAGAAGTTGTAGGGCCTTAAAGTTCAATTTTTTATTTCTTCTTTTTTTTGTAATTTCCACAAATCTAAAGATGTTTCTTTGAAATTTGGTATACATACTTATCATTATGTAGTACAGTCACGGAATTATTTTCATTAACCAGACTTGACCATAAGAGACACTTAACCTGCCACTGAAATTTAATATTATCTCTAACTTTGTTATTAATAGAACATTTTAAAATTTTATGTTATTTTCTGAAAGAGAATTAAACATTACAAAAATAAGGTACTGTAACGAAGTTCTTGGGAACAACGCATTTTTAAATTTGCATAGGAAATTTTCGCGTTGTTAGTTTCCCGATAGAGCGCGGGTGGCGCTGCAAGTGGACTTTAGCGAGGCGGTCCCCACTACAAGCGACACGAGGAGCGAAGAGCCCGAACAAGATCAGATGGAAAACCGGGTACAAAAGGAGCTCCCCGAGGAAAAATCATTAACTTTTGAGTCCAGATCAGAAGAGAGTAGTCTAGCTTTGAAAACCTGTCCTGACCTGAACTTGTCAAATAATTTACCGTAAACCTGAGAACCTTGTCTAAAAATCCTGAGAAATTCTGTATTAATCTGGCGCGAACCACATTCTTACAGCAATTACGTTTCCCTATACTTTTACCTAACCTGGGATTGTAATACCGAGTTTTGTAAAAGTAAGTCCAGTTTAAATAAAACCCTTACACTGAATTAATCTGGGTAAACCGCATTCTAGAAGTGTATTCCCGTAAATCAATCCGTACACTAGATTAATCTGGCGCGAGCCGCAATCTTCTAGTGTCACCTCCTGTATATATGTCCCGAGTTTTGCTAAACACAATCCCCGTTCAAATAAATTCATACACTGGATTAATCTGGGTAAACCGCATTCTTCCAGCGTTTTCCTGTCCCATAAATAGGCCAGAATAATTAAAGCAAATTCACGTATTTCACTGTAACTAGCGAAACCCCAAAGAGCGAATTTACTACGAAGTAATATACTTTTGCCGGCCGAGGCAACTTACGTTTTGAATTGTAAACGTTCTAAATCCGCCCCGAATTTAAATTCACCGATAAAACACACCGAGCTACGACCGCTTGTAATTCACAAATTGGGTTCACCACACACGAACTAACTTTTATTAACGACACCGAAAATTTCAGCTTGATAACCTGTGTATTAATAGCCTATTTTGATTTCTAATTAGCAACCAGCATAACCTAATATTCCGAGACCGCATGGCATCGAGTCTTCCACGGCGCTCCCGCTTGTACGCAGAGGAAGGCACGCCATTCGCGGCCAAAACCTGAACTGCAGACCGTCCAGGACCGGACTAAGGCCGAATTTAATCGTGTTTAGAATAATCAAATATTATCAATAATCAAATATTTAATTAAGTTAGATTTGTACAAGCAATAGGAATAAACATTATAAATTTTAACAAACTTTATATCCAGCGGACCCTGGGCTATGAGCTTGCCCGGAGTCTACCAGTATCACAGTACTCTTAGTTCATACGCGTAAAGGCAACCGTTTGCCTTAAAATGCTTGTCCCAAGTTTTGGGCTGTCGTTTCGACATGCAATTATCAGGTAGCCATGATCGCAAGAACAATGGGTAGTGCTTGTGACCTACAGTAAAGAACAATGCTAAGTCAATTAAATACTTTGGTGTTATAGAAATAGTATTTTTAATTTCTCTTTTGTGTTTACGAAAATTCATCCACATTCGTTATGTCGACGCATTATCGTAAACAAAACAGAAATTAAAAATACTATTTCTATAACACCAAAGTATTTAATTGACTTAGCATTATTCTTTACTGTAGGTCACAAGCACTACCCATTGTTTTTGCGATCATGGCTACCTGATAAATGCATGTCGAAACGACAGCCCAAAACTTGGAACAAGCATTTTAAGGCAAACGGTTGCCTTTACGCGTATGAACTAAGAGTACCTTATTTTTGTACTTTTTAATTCTCTTTCAGAAAATAACATAAAATTTTAAAATGTTCGACTAATAACAAAGTTAGAGCTAATATTAAATTTCAGTCGCAGGTTAAGTGCTTCTTATGGCCAAGTCTGGTTAATGAAAATAATTCAGTGACTGTACTACATAATGATAAGTATGTATACAAAATTTCAAAGAAATATCTTTAGATTTGTGGAAATTACAATAAAAAGAAAAAATAAAAAATTGAACTTTAAGGCCCTATAACTTCTTAAGGAAGGACTTTCTGCCTAAGGTATATTAGGTTTAATCGGTTTATTTTAACCTAGAGAATCTATCACTAAACGCTGGCCTATTCTTTCTGAGACACCCTGTATATGTATTTTACTTTTTAAATTCCTGTAATAATTATATAAGTACGTAGTGTCAAATATTTTATATAAAATAGTTTTGTTTTATTTATAACTGCTTCTTGTTGTGTGTATTTATAATAATCATTTGATTTACGTGTCAATAAATTCTTTTAATTGGACTAATTATACAATGTACAACCATACAGGACAATTCCTGATAAAGTAATAATATTTTTATTTACATTTATAAAATATATTTAAAACAAATTGCCATGTCATATCAAAAATCCAAATTTTTTCTCTTTTTACGACACAAATTTTCTGATAGGGAAATAGTTTTTAAGATACGAGGCAGTTTGTTAAATAATGCTGCACCGATATAGTGGGTATGACTCTGGGTGATTGTTTTTATCATTCTTGGTACTATAACATTCAAATTAGTTTTCCCTCTAATAGAATGGCGGTGTTCAGTATAGAAACTGCAATATTGTTTACATATTATGCTAAAATTGTTTTCACACTGTACAACTCTGCAGGAGAAGAAAGTTTTGATTAATTAATATAGGTAACTTGAAATAGGTAATTATTAACAGTCATTATGAACTCATCAAAGATAATACATATGATTTTCTGCATTACTTATTACATAAAATCTGTAAATAATAGGGAAAGCAAGTGATAACCTAATAATAAAATTATTTTAAAAACAAGAAGTGCCGAAAAGATGGGTCAGGGGCCGGTTGGGAAATTTTTCGTCATTCTCTGACAAATATAACACAGTTGTCGCGCCCTACCGGTCCGCGCCCTACCGGCCCGCGCCCTAATGTCCACACGCCCTAACGGCGGCGCCCAACCGGCTGCGCCCTAACGGCCGCGCCCGAATGTCCGGCTCCGTGTTCGATGAGGTGAGCATTGAAAGAGGTTTGGAATACAATACGCATCAAGACTTAATTGAGGAATTTCAAGATCTGGGGCACCTTGGACGTTCAATTAAAATAGCAACACATGCCTTAGTCTTTATGGCGAGAGGACTTATTCAGAAGTGGAAGTTACCCATAAGTTACTATTTTTCTTGTAGTACGGTAGCACATCAAACTTTGCGGAGTTCCGGTTGTTTCGGTGTGGGAATTGCTGGGTGAGTGGAGGGAGGGGATATGAACAATCAAGCAAATCAGCGACCGCCTGCTCTACCGGCTGACCGATCAAAGGTGAAAGGTTGGCAGAAAACGGCGGAAAAACGGCAAGAACGAGGAGAGAAAGATAAGTCACCAACTAGTACAGTAGTAGTAGTCTAGTAGTCTAGTATCGTAGTCCAGCCAGATCTAATACATATACGCACGGGGTAGGATAACATAGGTGGAAAAGTAGGACAGAGAAATCAAAACGGAGGATCTTGTAACACGTGCATGGTTAGTACAAGACGATAGGCTTCAGGAACGGTTCTTGGAAATGGAACTAGGGTAGACAGCAGGTATATAGATACCCTTTGCGGGACGGTAACAGAAGCGAACCGACAAAGGACGTGTCAATTAACAGCTGAATTCTTGGAATGGGACCATAACTTTCAATCGAGGATAGTACTACGCGACTAGGGTTGGTAAACGGGTCGATTTTGAACGCATGCAAGATAGTGAAATTTTCTACTGTATTTCATTGTTAGAGAACTGATTTTATGCAAACTGCATATAATGTAATATGTGCATGTCTTGCGAAACAACCGATAATGTGGACGAATCACGGTGTTTGGAGTTAATTAACACTAATTAATTGACGCATATTTTGCATTTTTGGGTAGGGTCTGCATATTTAGACGTTTTATGCATGTTTGTGCATAAATTTCATAATTGTGCATAAATTTTAACCCAAAAGACACCATGGCAATGGCACTGGATTGCTTACTGCACCCGTAATCTTAGTGGACACCCTCTACAATTTTACGTTTGTATAAAATATAATATGATTCATTTTATATGGAAACATACTCTACTCTGTCTTCTAATCTAGGTACATACATCTTCGTATTTTGTGTAATAAAACGCAAAGATTGTTTTACGTAAAAATATATTTACTTACTTTTGGAACACTAAATAAGTTTTGCTTATTGCCGCATAATAAACATAGCTTTATTATAATATATTACTAATACAACAACAAAGTAACTTAACTAATTAACTGAACTAAATATATTAACTCGCTAACTAAGTCAATTTAGAAAATTAAATTATACTTTTAGTTGAATTTTAACCAGACCCACCAGACCGCAATAATTTAAAGCGCGAAAATTAAATTTGACGTTTTAAGGTACTCGAACGTCGCTGCTGCCATCTAGCGGCCAACATTTCGTTAGGCCCATATCAAACTCAAGTGACAACACCATACAAAGGGGGTGGAGTTTGCTTTCCATGCATCGTAGTCAGTTGCTGCGTACTGGGCGTTTAGACACGACCGTATTTTATTCAAAACATTAACCTTAAAACTGGCAGAACGTTCATGTTTAATTTGAAAGTTAATTTATTGTATATAATATAAGGTAATTAGAGCAGTTAGTGGTAAGTCTGATTTTGTAAATCATTTGTATTGTTTTATTATTGCTTGCAGTTTTGTAGTTTCTATACTTCAGAGTTTCGATATGTGGTTAATACAAAATATGTATTAATAACTTTGTAGACGCAATATATAAAATTTTTCAAATGGACGTCAAGATAGAACCAGATGTAGATGTAACTACTCCAATTGTGGCATCAAACGAAGACCTCAGTTCCAGTGATCTGCTACAGAGTCCCTTCCATCAACGTAATTTGTCAAACATAAACCATGAAAGTTCTTCAGTACTTAACACTAGTATAAAACAAGAAATTACAAAACTGAGTGAGTATTCTTTAATGGGTGGCCCGCAAGGTACATGTGTTGTTAAACAACACATCAATGAAACTAATGTTGAATTAATTTCAACAAATTTAAGTAAACTAAAGCGTGAGGAAACTATTGTTTTGCATTCAGTTATAGATCCGAAGAGCAACAAAGAAAAAAAGTGCTATAAATGTTCCGTGTGTAATCATGTATTTTCTTATCGACGTCAGTTAATATGCCATTTGAGAACCCACACCGGAGAAAAGCCATACAGCTGCTCTTGGTGCGACTATAAATCAACCCAGAAAGTGAATCTAACCTGCCACATAAGAAGAAATCACACCGGTGAAAAACCCTACAGTTGCACTTCCTGCGACTTCAAAAGTGCCACAAAGTATCAGCTTATTTGTCACGTTAGGATACACACAGGCGAGAAGCCTTTTTCCTGTTTCTTCTGTGACTACCGATGTGCACACAAAGTGGATATGATTCGTCATATGAGGACGCATACCGGAGAGAAGCCATTTGCTTGTACTTTTTGTGATCATAAATGTGCAGATAAACGTGACCTTACACATCATGTGCGGATACATACGGGTGAAAAGCCATACACATGCAATTTTTGTGATTACAAATGTATTAAGAAGTCTTATTTGAATGCTCATGTAAAGATCCACACTGGAGAAAAACCATTTTCTTGTAGCTTTTGTGATTATAAGTGTTCTAGGAGAGCAGTCCTGAGTCGACATTTGAAAACACATGCCGCAGGAAAACGCGTAAATAAGGGTTTGGGATTGAAAACTGTTAAGAAGACTGCATTTAAGAAATGTCCCATTAAATGTGATTTTAAGAACCAAGAACCAGAAAGTAATTTGATGGTAGGTAGAGTTGATGTTACTCAATTGAACATAATAAAAATTGAAGAACTGGTTGTAAAAGAAGAAATAATTGATGTTCAGTATTCCTAGATTAAGAAATAAATGTTTTGAGTAGGTTAATAAAGTCTTTATGGTATTTGTAGTGTCCTATTTATTGATAAACAAATGAAATGCTGATTAAGCACTGTTTAATTCATTTTTACTTGAGTAATTGTACAATTGAAGCTGTATTTTTGTTCACAATGCAGGGTATGTTGTAATATTACATAAGCTCAAATCGTATTCATTTTACAAGAAACATCTCGGTACATCCAAATGACATCATAGGACAAATCGGTAGCTAATGATGTATATTCGAAAAAGAACTTTACAAAAGACAAAACTTCTCTGCTTTTACATACATTTTATAGTTACAAGGGACGGTATGTTTGCAAATCAATTTTTTTAATGAAAACTACTGATTTTAAATTTGTAGAGCTTTGTTGTCCTGCGAAAACATCTAATTCACTTGGCAGTTTAGTTATCTTATTAAAACAAAACATTTATGTTTAAAATTAAAACTTAATTTTTATTTTACAAAAACCAATCTTGAAGCTATTTTATTTTCGCATTATTCAAAAAATATTCAGAAAATAAGTATTTGTCTGCAGGCTGAGATGTAAATTAAATAAGATTATGTGAAGAAGAAAGACACAGAAGATCTTCAACCATTAGGAAAGCAAAAGTTTTGGTGAATGAACCAACACAAATAGTGCTGAAATTGCTATTAATAGACAATTTGTTGACTTCACTGAACCCATTCTATAAATGTAAAATTAGGAGAGATTTATATAATTCAGTAAAAGCTTGAGGAAACCCAAACTAATCTTAAGCAGATAAGCGTTAACCCATTGTGACAGGATCAAGCTTCCTGCTATACAACTTGAAACTTCAAATGTATCGCCAAATCCTATTTAAAGGTTCATAATGGCAAAAAGTTGTTGAAATGTACTTGATTGATTATACAAATAAGGATAATTAGCACATAAGATAGCATTCCAAAATGTGTGTGGATCAGAAACTGCATATTTGTAAAGTTTATGGTTTCACATGTCTGTAGAAGTACCTACTACAAAACTTTCCACATGTTATCCCATTCCAAAGAAAAACTGTACTTTTGCACCGTTTGCAAAAAAGGAATATCAAATCGAAGCTACTTTTTCACGATCCACATTGCTAAGTGGAAATACATAGTTTAACATTTGGGAACCACCCTTGTGAAACTTCTCACCATATGTATACCATAACAAATGCAACTTTAATTGTGTTGCTGCTAAAATACAACCACTGATTTATTAACATCCACCATATAACAAAAATTTTACATATTTGTATTCACAAACCTAAATTGAATGATAGTTATTGGCCCAATATGTTTTGCAAATATTGGTTAAGTATTGCAAATGTTAGTGTTCTCTTAAGTTGGATATATGCTGCCCGCCAATACAGGGTCACCATAAAAATAACTTAGTAAATAAGTTATTTCGCAACTGCATTAGTAAAATATTGGCAGAATACATTGGAAATATGTTGATTGCAGTGGCGGCTCGAGGGTAAGAAAATAGGTGAAGTGCTATTATAATAACCCTAATAATAACAAATAGAAAAAATATAATTTAATGTCAACTTACCTAGTTTTTGTAGACCAAGTCTATCCTTCTGTCCTTTAATGCAGCAAAATTATTTATTATGTCTTCGTAAAATGATCGATTTTTATTAATTCTAATAAGAGTTCTTTGTGAATTGAAATATTTGCCAAAGAAAAAAGCCTATCTTGAGATACTGCATTTCTTAAGTACGTTTTTATTCGTTTAAGGCAAGAAAAACTTCTTTCCACTGATACACTTGTCCACGGAATAGTTAATATGAGGCAAAACAATTTGTAGGCTTCGGTAAAAATTTCTTTGTTCTCATTGAGAGGTCAGTAGATTGCGGTACTTTCATCGGCATAAAGAAGATTTAATTCGCTTTTAAGACGCCTACTTTTTGTAAATATATTGGCATAAAATTGACCTAAACTTTCAAATACTTAGACGGAAAACACGAATCATATTGTTCGAATTTCCGATTTCGTAGTATCAGCCCAAGACATGAATTGTAATTTATCGCAGTCTTGAAACCTTACTTCCATTTCCATTACAATGTGATCCAGTACTTCATAAAACAAAATTCTATATTTTCTTCTAATATCATTATTTGTAAGGCTAGCGTATTCCCGCTTAGGGCGTTTACAAATATCGATTTGTGTTATTTCTATTTCATTAGTCTTTTCGAGCAGTGTATCAAAGAAATCGTCACTCCTCTTCCTCTTTAATAGTTCAATAGTTTTATTTATTTTTGCAAACACCAAAATTAATATTCAATGATTTCTTTTGGAGAACCTTAAATAATATGTCAGTGGGAGAGAAAATATTAAATACTACAGCTAAAAATGTGAACTCAAATTGTTGAAATCGTTTAAAAACCGACGGTCAAACCCGAACATGCAGTAGGTACAGCGGCTGTTTGCGACTGAACTCTTCGCTTGCGCGTTTCGCCGTGAACCAAATGTAGATATTGACGTAGGCGTTACCATGGCAACGGAGATATAAGTGCAGAGTTAAAATACGTGTAAGACCGACTCTTCACTACAATTGCAAGAGTGTTGTAGGTAATAGTTTTTATGGTCACCGTATTCAGGCTCGACGGATTGCATTTAACATTTAAATTTTAAATAATAGGCGACCAGAGAAAATGTAATGTGTTTGTTTTCACTAAGCTGATTGTATCTACGAGTTTGTATGCCACAAATAAACGACTCTTAATAGGTGTAATGCCGATAAATAATTTATTATGTAATTTAAATAAATATTCGCAACTGAATGAAAGTTTTAGATGAAGAGACGGACCGCCACTGGTTGATTGATTAATACTGGATATATAAGTTGGCCAGAAATTTTTAACCAATATTTCGTTTACTTTATTGGTTTTGAATTATTTTGGACAGGTTGGTCCAAGTTTTAGTGTAAACTCCATTTATATAAAGGGCGAATCAAATTAACTTTGGACTGTTGCTGAAATTTTTTACTAGAACTAACAATTTGTTGAAATTACGCAAACAGTGTATCTTTTTATGCTTATTAAGATTTCATTTACAAAAAAAGCAATAAAAAATTGCGATTTCGAACTATTTCATGAAACGGTTGCGATTAAAATTGAATGCCCTGCATATGTTCGTATATTTACAAAAGCAATCTAATTCTAAATCTAAAGCCGATTAAAAAAGGGTTATTAATGAAATGCCTTTATAGTTAGTATCAAATTGATTCATATGGCTAGATATTAGGTACTTCTTAATAATCTCTTGATAATTATGAATATTTTTTTTATTATCCTCTTTATGTTACTATTACATTGGAACCATTTAAAATTTCGTTTTCTTCCGGAGTATTTAAAAACAAACAGTTAAAAGCAAAACCGATTATTTATGGAATATCTCGAAAACGGAGAGTTGAATTGCTTTTTTGTAAAGAGCATCATAATAAGCATAAAAAGTTCCGTATTTCTTTCCTCATTTTATTAAACCTGCAAATCTAATAATAACGACGTGCCGAGATAACTTACTACTGTATAAACCAGGTAAAAAGTTCACAGATACGATTCTGCTATTTTTTGTATTTATTTTTGCTACACAAGTGATCAACACGAATGTTAGGCAATAGATCATTCTTGGCTGCGTTAGATATGGTCAACGTAAAACTAGCGTTAATACTCATAGTAATACAAAATATTTTTAGCTCTCTTCGACAGTGTTAATATATATATATATATGTATATATACATAATCAAAATCATTTATTTACAAAATTTACGGAACTTGTAATAAAATATAAGTATAATCAAAACGATTTGTGGGGTCTTTTGCTGTACACTGAGATGTTCTCATGAACTCCGTGTCTGTTATGGCAGGGAATCGTCTGCGAATTGCTTCTGCAAATTAAAAATACAATGTGTATTTAAAAAATATAGTTATTTAGTTCTTTTTCTTATTACATGATTTCGTTTCGATATGTGCGTCCAAGTCTGCTTCTGGAAGATATCAAAGTTTGAATACAGGTTTTTTAATGAACGTTAGAAAACTATTTTTATTGCTTAAAATTGTAAGACTTTTCGAAAATTATTAACGAAAATATGTAGTGCACGAATAGAGCGTTTAACAAAAAAGAAACAGCACGTGGCAAATTGTTAGAATAATATTCCTCTAACTTTATAATAAATAGTAGTACCAAATGATATTAAAAAACAACAGAAAACTACCTTCTAATGTTTAATAACTTTTGGGAGTCATATAAGTTTTATTTAGGTGGTTTGAATTTGGGCAAATAAAACTACTAGGTATAAATTTTCTTTCATTGTCAATGTTTCATCACGCGCCGGCCTGACATTGTAAAGTATTTTCTTCGAGTGCCTTGACCATTACCGGTCGTTGGCGATCATGTTGATTATCATATTTGCTATTTTTATTTTGTCAACTGCAGCTCGGAAAAGCTGTACTGTGGATTGTCTGTACCATTGGCTTAAGCTTTTTAACGTTCTTCTACCAGGACCTCTTTTGCTGTCTATTTTCCCTTGTATTATCAGATGTAGTGTATCATATTTTTCTTGATCTCTCATAATATGACCGAAATATTCCAGTTTCCTTCTCTTCGCGGTTTTAACGACCTCTATTTCTTTGTTAGTTCTTCTTACTACTTCGTAATTCGTGATTCTATCTGTCCAAGCAATTTTGAGCAGATTTCGGTATGTCCACATCTCAAAAGCTTTTAACCGTTTAAGTAATACTTCTGTTAATGTCCAGCTCTCTGCTCCATAATACAGCACTGAGAAAACGTTTTCAATATTGTTTATCGTCTTCCCATTTACTATGATTCCCTCTTTTACATCGTGTAATGCTTCCTTAAATAGTTTTTCACAGTACGAATTGAAAAGGAGAGGCGACAATATACAACCCTCACGTACGCCTCTTCGTATGTCTCCTGCTTCTGTTAGTTGTTGTCTTACTCTAACTGTAGCTGTTTGGTGCCAATATAGGTTACCGATGATCCGTAAATCTTTGTCATCAATTCTGGTTGTTTCGAGAATTTGAAGTAGTTTATCGTGTTGTACCTTGTCGAAAGTCTTTTCAAAGCCGATTAGGCTACATCACAGTTGACATCTCGGCAACGTTGGATCAGCACTTGCACTCCAAAGAGAGCTTCCCGTGTCCCTAGTCCGCTTCGAAATCCGAATTGAGATCCACTTAAAGTGTCCTCTATTCTTTGAGATATTCTAGCATGTACGACCCGTAAAAATATTTTTAGAAGGTGACTCATGAGACTTATGGTGCGATATTCTTTACATTTAGTAGCTCTATTTTTCTTTGGTATGGTAATAAAAGTAGATTGGAACCATTCTGTTGGCAGTATTCTTGTATTATATATTTTATTGAATAAGTTTGTTAACATTGCCACTCCTATTTTCCCAAGCATTTTTTGTACTTCACTCTTTAGTCCATCTGGTCCAGGTGCTTTGCTATGTTTATTGCTCTTTCTACCTCGTCCTTTGTAATTTCTGGCCCAGTTCTTACGTTATTCATATTGTGTTCTATATTTCTATCATCATTAAATAGTTCAAAAATGTATTTTTTCCATAATTCTAATTTTTGGTGTTCTTCCGTTATAAGCATTCCTTCATCATTCTCTAGCCGATTGTTGTTTATATTTACTTCTAATCCCGATACCTCTTTTAGTTTTTTATGAAGGTTAAACATATCATGCTTTTTATCGTATTCTTGTATTTCGGAACATTGCCTGTTGTACCATTCTGCTTTCGTTTGTCTTAGTTTTCTTCTAATTTCTTTGTGTAGTCTGTTGTATTCTGTTTGATTTCGATTTTTGTATTTTCTTCTCTCATCCATGAGAGCTAATATTTCTTCTGTCATCCATCTTCGTTTCTTATCTTGTTTTTCTTCTTTGAATATTGTTTCTTGTACGTTAAGTCTTATATCTTTTATCCGTTTCACCTGTGTTTCTATGTCTTCTTCTTGGCCATTCTGCCTGTTGAGTTTACCTTCTATTTGTTGTGTAGCGCTTCTGCATAATTCTTGGTCTTTTCATTTTTCTCTGTTCAATCTTGATGGTCTTTTTTGTTTATTCTGAATTTTCTTGAAGCGTAGCCTATTTTAAGCCAACAGTAAACTATGATCTGTTGGTACATCTGCCCCGGGATATGTTCTAACAGATTTTATGGTATTTCTACATATTCTGTTTATAGTTACGTAATCAATTTGTTACGAGCAATCTTTTCCTGTGAGTCACCTAGAGATTTCCAAGTAAAAAGGAGCCTTTTCTGTAATTTCAAGTATGTATTGGTGATTACTAAATCTTTATTTATAAAGAATCGTGCAAATAAATTTCCTATGACAATACGGGTTCCCAGACCGTATTCTCCTATAATATCTTCTTGTTTTCCTTGTCCTGTTTTGGCGTTTAGGTCACCCATTAATATATTTATCTCGTTGTTTTTTGTTAGCTGCATTACTTATTCAAGTTTTCATGATATTGTTCAATGATATCTTCTTCGCATTTTGATGTAGAGGCATACACTTGAATTAAGTTCATAGTTACTGTTTTTGTTTGTACCTTTATCATAATTATTCTGTCCGAGTATTGCACTACACTTTTTATAGCTTTAGAAACTTCAGGTGTTACAATTATTGCTACTCCATTATAATGATGGGTTTTGTCTTCACCGGTATATACCACATAATCATCTACAGTGCACATTCCTGAACCTGGCCATCTCATTTCACTAATTCCCAGTATACTGATGTTTAGCCTTTTCATTTCTTGTATGGTATTTTGTATTTTTCCTGGTTCATACATGCTTCGAATGTTCCATGTACCTATTCTGTGTATATTTGATCTTTCGTCGATTTTGACAGCAGCTGATCGGGAGATTTTTAGCACCCCTGTCCCATTTAAGGGGCGCCCGTACTCGGGGCCGTTGTGTTTATCAGCCATTATCATGATTGTCCTGGAGATAGAATAGTGAGGTGGTTTCTCGTCGCCTTCTTCACCGCAGTGCGGAAACCTTTCTGCTGATTCAGCTCTGCTTTCCGATAATACAATTTCAACATAATCCTTTATAATAAAAATTCGAACAAATTTCCTCTAGCCCAAATGATTGTAAAATCCAGCTCTCATATTACGAAGCATTTCATGAGTAACTTTAGCAAACGCTTCTTCTATTTTGATTTACAGTTCGTTCTTGCCCTGTCTACTATGAAACCATAAATTTGAGATTTAATATAACCCCACAGAAAGAAATCTTGAGGAGATAAGTCTGGAGATCGTGGTGCCCACAAGACTGTACCTTGTGTTGCAATTGCACGATTGGGAAAAATATTGTTTAAATATTCACGTACTGCCAATGTATTATGGGCAGGATAGCCATCCTGTTGAAACCAAATTTCGTCAAATTGGACTCCTGGTGTTTGACGCAACGCTGGAATTACTTGGTTCTGAAGAAGGTTGAGATATTTTTGACCATTCAGATTTCCTTCGATAAAAAAAGGGGCAATAATATTATCGCCCAGCATGCCACTCGAAACATTTAGTTTCTGTGGGTATTGACTACCCCAATTTTAATGTCCCCCTGGATTATGTCGCGACCAGCAACGAGCAATTGACGGATTGTGCCGTCCATTTATTGGAAAGGTTGATTCGTTCGTAAAAAGAACGTTCCTTAGAAAATTTAGGTTATTATTTGATTTCTCCATTACGTCTTCACAAAATTGCACTCGCCTTATTTGATCGGTGGGGTAGATTTCATGAGTTTTTGACAATTTATTGGAACGATATCCGTTTTGCGCCAAAATTTTTAATATAGAAGTACGGTGCAAATTAACCTGTTCAGCAATCTGTCTGGAAGGCTGGCACGAATTCTCTTCTACACGAGCACAAATTCTTAATTCGTCAGGTTCCTGCTCCTCAGTTTTAGGTTGAGGTGATTTTGTGTGTTTTTTGGGAGACAATAGTTATTTTTGTATTAAGTGCGCAAAATGAGTGTTTTTATAATGGCCCATGAGAATGTTAGTTTTAGTCGAGACCGTTAGGTCGAGACTCAAAACTCATTCGAAAGAGAATAAACTAGAACTAGTAGTTGTTAATGTAGTGGACAAGGAACACAAAAACATGAAGAAGCTACAGTAGCATTTTAAATGTAAATTTTGCGATAAAGCGATCTCGGAAAAACGTATATGAAGTATTCATTTGAAGAGTTGACTGAAGTAACATGGGAGTGTTAATTTTGTAAAAGTAGACTTTCTGCAAGGATACATTTTTTGTCATGACCGAATACGCATTGGAGACAAACGCCATTGTTGCATTTATTGTGATTGAAGGTGCACAAAGGAAGCACATTGGACAGTTCATATGAGAACTTATACTGGACAGAAGCCTTACATTGTGATGTATGTGAGCATCGGTGCGCAGTTGAAAAATGAGTTTAACTTGCCGCATGAGAATGCATACCAGGGTGGAACTGTATAGCTGTAATATATGTGAGCCTGAGCAGAATTGCTTAGGAAAGTTATAGTTGGCTGGGCATCTACAAATTTATTCATCACTTAATGGTAGTGCATGTGATCGCTAGTTACACAACTGCAACTAACATACTGCATGAAAAATAATAGTGATGCGATTCCTCTCAAGTGTAACATTTGTGATTGTAAGTATTGTACTATTATTTATTATGAAGCTTTCACAGGCCTTAGAGGCCCATCGCTTTTGATGTGAGACAAGGCTAAAAAAACATTTAGCTGTAATTTATGTAAAAAATATGCGAACTATGTTATAAACCCAATTTAAAATTTATTTATTTATTTATTTATCGTATGGTATTACATCACATTATGCAGGTACACAAGATTAAATGTACAGAATCTTAGTTATATGTATAAATAAAAAAATAAAAACAAACAAACAATAAGTAATTATAAACAAATATTACAAACAAACATCTAAATTTCGGATGTATTCGACTGCACTGTCTGTTGCATCCAGGAAATCATCCATGGGGCCGGCATAGGATCTTAAAGGGCATGCTTCTACTATGTGCCGAATGGTTTGTCTGCCGGTGTTACAGTCGTATTCTGGGGAAGGCGTTTTTCCCCATTTAAACATAGAGTCAGCACATCTTCCGTGATTCGTCCGTATTCTGTTCAGCGCTGACCATGCTTTTCGTGGCATGTCAAAGCCTGGTGGTTTTCTAGTTATAGACGGCATATTCTGGGCGTTGTTCGGCAGTTTTGATTTCCATTCTCTACTCCATGACTCGGTCACGTTAAAAGCGTTTTGGTGTAAGGCGTCTGCTGTTATTAGTGCTGGATGTCTCGAGCGGAGTCTATTCCTTTCGAGGTCGTGGACATCCAAGTGTATAGGCAGTTGGGGCTTATTTATAATTTTCCGGTATTCCCTTAAAAGTGCGTCCTGTCTGCGGAGATGTGGTGGAGAAATGTGACTTAATATGGGAAGCCATTGGGTGGGGGTTGATTTTGTTGTTGCCGATATGATACGCATTGTGTTGTTCTGTTGAACGTCCACTTTTCTTGAGTGAGGACTGTTGAGCCATGCCGGGGCACAGTACTCAGCAGCAGAGTAAACCAAGCATAGTGCGGTGGAGTGTAAGGTGCTAGCAGAGGATCCCCAAGTGGTGCCACATAGTTTGTGGAGGATATTATTCCGAGTGTTCAGCTTAGCTGCTGTTTGGGAGAGATGCTTCTTGAAGAACAGGGTCCTATCTAGAGTAAAAATATTTTGGGGTACCGTTATGAGTAAGCGAGTTACCCTCAAAGATTATTTGAAGTTCTTGGTTTGCTAATTTATTATTAAGATGGAAGCAACTGACTTCTGTCTTCGCTGCTCTTGGCCGTAGCCTCCACTTGCGGAAATACCTCCCCAGGATAGATAGGTCCTCCATCAGGGTAGCCTCCGTCTCTTCAATGTGTTTATGCCTTGTAGCTATCGCCTAGTCATCTAAGTACCCAAATTTCTTGCTGAAGTTGCGGGTATATCACCGATGTATAAGTTTAAACGCAATGGAGCTAATACGGATCCTTGGGGCAGGCCGTTGTTAAGTTTCATTTTTTTGCTGTCCTTCTCGCCTAGTTTTACCTGAAAGGGTCTGTTTCGGAGCATATGGTCGATTAGGTTGACGGTTTTCTGGCAGGGTATTTCTTTTGCTAGCTTATAGATCAGACCATGTCTCCAGACTGTATCGTAAGCCGCGGTCAGGTCGATAAAAGCAATTGATGTTTTTTCTTGACGTTGGAATCCTACTTCGATGTAGATCATTAAAGACAGAACCTGATCTGCACAGCTTCGTGTAGGGCGAAATCCAGCTTGTTCTATAGGTATGCTCTCCAGAATATTTGGGCTAATTCTGTTGTAGATTAATCTTTCTAGCAGTTTGTAGATTAAGCTCAGAAGTACGATTGGGCGGTAACTTTGTGGCATGTCGCTAGGCTTACCAGGCTTCAGGATTGCCCTTTTTAGTGACTGTGAAATAGTGCCTGTTATAATTACGTCTGTGAAGAAGTGCGTCAACCATCGTTTTGTAAATTCTCCGTAATTCAGGAGGAATTCCGGGTGGATACCGTCATATCCTGGAGCTTTGCCGGCTTTAATTTCTCTCAATGCAGATAATATTTCTTCGAAGATGAAAGGTTGAGAGTATGGTGTCTCTTCCGTACAAGATGTTTTGAGTAGCTTTAATTTTCGCTTGATTTTCATTGTGTGTGCACGGTTTCTTGGTGCTCTTGAGGTATCTACAATATTAGACGCGATTGCGTTTGGACTTACAAGAATGTCCGCTCTTGGTCTTTGATTACTTCCTCCCTTTCTGCTGGATTTGGTGAAGTCTAAGTTCTCCACCGTTTCCGTCCATTTCTGTCGTCTCGCACTCCCCTGGGTATAGTTTTCTTTGCTGTGCTAGTAATAGCCCCAACAAATCCTTCATAGTTTTTGGCAATAGGTGGGATCCACCCCAAGCATTTATCAAGATTATTGGGGAATGCTTTCCTGTTTGCTTTATTGAAGTTCCATCTCGGGCGAGGGAAAGACGTTACTAAAGGGATGCTCATCCAATCTCTATTAACACGGGGCGATGTTGGCTGTGTGCGAAATCATCTAGAACAGATCGTGTAGTTGGAAGTGGGTGTTCATTGGTGTCTGTTGAAACAAAGCATAACTCTGGGTTGTATTCTTGTCGCCATGCTGCTGACTTAAGGTTCCGCGGTCCTTGGGATTGAGAAGCAGGTATAGGGTATGCTCCTCAACCCAGTCCATTAGGTATTCGTCATTTGCATCAGTTGCCCTATACTTCCATTTGGTGTGATGGCTATTAAAATCTCCAATGAGTACAGCTGGATGAGGGAGGGGCTGGGTAACATGTTGCGGCCATAGGGTAGCGGGAGGTTTGTAAATGTTACACACTGTGATCCCACCAACCTGAATCGCGATTTCGTAAATGTTGTTGCTTGCGGTAACACGGGGCAGAAATGCATTCTGATTTTGCTTCGAATATATGCAGCAGTACCATATGATCTATGATAAGTGGCACCTATAAGTTCATAACCAGGGATCTTTCCTCTTGACCGGAGTTGATCCTCAGTTTCCGTATGTGTTTCCTAGATTGCAAGTACGTCGACATCGTAAACAATTAAAAGCTTATGAAGGAGTTCGCACTTAACTCGACTAATTCCTTCTATATTAATTTGGCAGACTTGGATGCTAGGTCCAAGTTTTCTAGTCCTGTAGTCCTTAAAAGGACCCGGGTGTTCTATCTGTTTGTGCCATAGTGATGTGTGTTGGCCAGGATTCCAAGAAGCTTGGATTGTTTGGCCACCAGTTGTGCTAGTTCATTTAGTTCACGTCTATGATAATAGACGATATCCAGGGTGCACCGCGGGGAGCCGAACTAGCATTACACAAAATTTATTTTTATTGTAATGTAACAAAAATCAATAAAAAAGTATGGTTACAGTAAATTACGTGTTGATTTTTTACATATTGCTGTTTTGTGTTAAATTTAAGGACAGGTTTTAAAGAGTTTGCCAAAGGTACCTAATTGCAATGAAATTGTTTACTAACGTTTGATTAGCGTATTCTTAATAAGTTGGTAAATTATGTAAAATATGCAAATGTTTGTTATTTTAAGTACAAAGTGATTTTTTAAAAAGTCAATTGCAGCAGCCTAGTGATTGTCCCGTTTATATTAAGCTTTAGAATCTGACAATATGAAAATTGTAACAGAAAGAAAGAAATCTTGACGAAAAACCTGTAATTT
Organism: Limonius californicus; assembly: GCA_014611495.1. Lineage (NCBI taxonomy): Eukaryota > Metazoa > Arthropoda > Insecta > Coleoptera > Elateridae > Limonius > Limonius californicus. The sequence goes on from JABXWE010014298.1 coordinate 18,870, forward strand.
ACTTACCTTAATAAATTACAAATCAGTTGCAACTAAATACTTGTTCATTTTCACATTTTGTTGGGCCAACATTTTTAACTACCTGAACTGTCACACAGTTTGACATACAGGTAAATGTCATTCAAAGCTCATTACAGCTGACTGCAGACGGAATAGCTTTTTTTCTAGGCTTGCTGCAATTGACTTTTTAAAAAATCACTTTGTATGTGGTACGTTTTAAGCCAAAACATTTGTTATTTCTCGAAGGACTATTAATGTTGTAAACTAAATAAAATTAACAACAGAATACATTTAACTCACGAAACCAATATTTGAAAGTTACTTAACTACACGGCACAGAATTTTGTACAAAAATTTGTTCAAAGTCTGTAAGTAACCATACGCAAAAAGGTGCAAATTACGTTGCTATCTGTGAGAAAACTGTCAAAGTAATCATGCTACTGTAGATAAGGTAGAAATCTATCAAGGTTTAATAATAATTGTTTACTCTTGTACATAACCTCGAATGCTGCTTATCTTTTCGTGGCTTGTATTATATTTGCGTTTGGGGAAGGTTTTTTTGTTTATAAGTTATATTAAGTTTGTGTAGAATGGCTAGCGTTGAGAGATTTTAGGTGGTACACGTGGTAAAACATTTACCTCTCTGCCCTCTGTGATCATTGGTGAATACTAGATAGAGACTGCTCGTTTGCGCATCGATTTACGTTGTTTTTGAACAAAATTCTGTAGACGTTAGAGCACGAATTACTGATTGTGTACAAAATTTTGTTGTATGACACTAAGCCTCTTCAATCCTTGCACCGTTTTATAGTGGGGGTTGGTTTGGTAGGGGATGTGATCGTAGTGTTGTCTATATGGCGCTAACGGTATGTAACACGTTTTGGATTTAAGGTAATTATAAAATTTTGATTGAAATATGCAGCTTTCTGTTCATGGTTACACTGTGTTATTGCCATCAAGCTTATTATGAAATATATAAATAGATCAACATTTACTGCCGGTCTATGCAACATGTTATGAATATTAGAGTACCTAATTTTATTTTAGACTGTTATCACAGAGTAATCGGTGCTGTTATCAATGTTGGGAAAGCATTAAATGTAATGGCCAAATTGAATATTGGAAAATACTAATTTTCGTTAAAGTTTGTTGCTACGACTTTTGGACTTCCCTGGTTTTTGATATTTGTGGTCACTACTTGCAAGGTTCTATGCCTCATTTGTTGCATGTAACTGTAATACTTTGAATTTTTTACTTAAAGTTAAGTTAAGCGCGTATGGAAAAATTTAGTTAAAATAAAGATGGTAAAGTGTTTTGCATTGAAATTAGAGCTTTTAGGCAGAAACAGGCTATAAATAATTTAGTAGTGTATGTAGCTCGTTGATTTTCTACTACAGCTACAATTTTTTTGTAGCTTGCTCACATCGCAGGCCTCTGTTTAAAGTACTGTGCTTCTTTAAATAGCAATAAATATTAATATTACTTTACTCAAAGATTCAAGAAACAGATAATAGAAAAATTCCTTATTTTTATCTTTTTTTGTGGAAGATGAAAAGAAAGACTTACTAACGTTAATTATTCCAAAGGCCGAGGTTGGTGAGATTTTTCTGGCGGGAAAAATCTGAAAGGATAGATGTAAAGTGTTCCGCGCCACTGCGATGTGTGACACGTTAAAAAACTGCTGTGAAAAAATTCATAGTTAGGGTGTACAATAAGCCAATGATGGCTGCAGGGACGTTTTAAGGTCCTTTGAGGCCCCCGGCGTACATTGAAAAATAGGCCCCTCCTTCAGGATCAACGTTCTAAATAATCTAAATCATGATTCCTAAACTACAGAACAATTATGTATTGAAAATCTCGGGAAAATCTTCGAAAAGATCCGCACAGTTCAATCTTTGGCTTTCTATCAAAATTCAAATACTTTGCGGAAAATGAGAAATTGAAGAATTTTACAAGACTTTTCCGACATTTTGCAGAGTTTACAGAAATTTTTTTACTGGGGCGAAATAAAATAGCTATTGTAGGTAAGCACCTGTTTAATCTTCGTGGTATTAAACCGCAATAATTATAATTCTAATATCCGATGTGGAAAAAAGTAAAGTATGTCCTGCTTGGGGAGACAAATATACAAATGAAATACTCGTAACTAAAATTTAAAAAATTATTATAGTTATTTGAAATTCATTGCACTTTAAAATAAATACGTGATCTAGTTTTTATTTTAATAGTAAATATGATTATATTCGTACCTGTTTAAAATAATTAAAAGATTTCAATTTCCTACCACTAATAACAGAGGTAGGTAATATGAAAAAATATAAACAGTAACTATAAACTATGAACACTTTACACTTGAACGACTCATTACAGAGATCTGAACGAACTACTGAAAATTTAAAGACCCTTCAATAAATGCAAAACTAAAAAAAAACTTGAACAGTATTAAACAGGGAAGCGAGAAAATCGGTTGGATTGGAACGTGACTTAGACAATGAATTATTCCGGCCAACTATTTGCAGCAAACATATTTATTAGCATCATTTTGAAGAGTGTACTAGCAGTTTTATGATTTGCAAAATAACCAGTAAAGTAATAAAAATGTTAGTATAATGTTTCCCCAACCCGAACCCCAATCTCTGTTTGCCGATTTTACAATAGATTTCAAAAATAATCCACAATAAAAATAATGGTACCTAGAAAAATAAAAGATAATTAATCAACCCGGGGTGCGAAGGCGGCAGTCAGAAAAAGACTTAAAGCCCCTAGCGCCTGGCGGTTCCGAAGTATGGGTATCGGATCGCCACCGTGCACCGGTTGGACCTTGGTAATTTATACCTGCTAAGGCGATGCTGTAGCTCTAGGCTTCTAAGCAACTTATAATAGATAATACACTACATATACAGACTGCATACATCATGAGGTCACATAAAAAAAAAATTTTATAACGAGGCGCGAGGCCCCCTTGATTTAGAGGCCCCCGGCGAGCGCCCTTTCCACCGTTACCTTAAAACGACGCTGGATGGCTGCAGTGCTTAGAGAGATGCTTGGAAAACCGCGTCCTAGATCTCGCCCAATCGAAACAAACAGACGATGGTAATTATTGATTAATTTATTACATTAAATATCCGTTTAAGGAATACATGTGATGTGCTCAAATCATACTACTCATTGTCAGCGTTTGCTCTGTTTTCGAAAAAGACTATTGCATCAAAAATCCAGCCCATTGTGTCTGGAGTCAGACCCTCGGCAATTATTGGATGTATATCATCACAAGTTGTAGTTTTAGAAACGATTCCAGTAACAATCCAATTATTGTTGTGTTTATACATTAGAGGTCCGCCGTTGTCCCCAGGGCAGACATAGTGGGTGTTATTGTCAAACGGAATACCACACATAGGATTTAGGACAGGATTAGCACTTTCGCATTCTGCATTATCCATTACCTCATATACGACTCGCTTTTTTAGCTTCACGTTTTTTCCTGAAAACAGGGAACTGGATATTTTTTAAAACAATACTTCAGTTTAATCTTGCCGTCTACGGATTGTTGTTCTCCCCATCCAGAACTGAATACAGTATCACCGGGTTTAGGTATATCGCCTTCGTCTAATGGTAAACAAATTGGCCGAATATAATCTACAAAATAAAGCTCAATTTATTCATATTCTTCATCTAGCTGAGAATGGTTAAATGGATTATTCTTTATATAATTCTAGAAGGGTGTTCCAAAATTTCTTCCCCATGGGAAAGGTAATTAAAATAGTCGTTAAACTGAACCCAAAAATGCAAACAGGATCGGTGTACAGCTTCTGAGTATCGAAATATACAACTTTTTAATAATACTTACTTTTTTCACAATTTGGCAACGTTAATATAAACTTGGAACGGTATGTTGATTTAATCACATTAAAATGAGCATGTGATTAACTGAAGGGTTTCTTTTTGCGATATATGTAAATCCTAATTAAAAATTATAACAAGATTTTGCAAAAATGTTTGTGTTAATTTATTAAACAGAATATCAACAAATAAAACCGCATAAGTGTTATAATAAATGCTCAGATGTGCGTCCACCAGTTTCTATGCATAACCTTGCCCATCGAATTAAATTTTAGTGATATCTCTGGAGCATTTTTGGAGTTATTTTCTGGTATCAACAATTCTCTGTTCTTCCTGGGTATTTACTGGTATTTGGGAAACTTTATTTTTCACGAAGCCCCACAATAAATACAAAGGATTCAAATCGGGAGAACGTGGAGACCAAATTACAGGGCCTCCACTATCTATCCACCGATTTGGTAAACACTTCCGAATGTTAGCTGCAAAATGTGGTGGTGCACCATCTAATTGTAACAATAAATTTGCCTACTCATTCAATGGTAAATTTTCCAATTGTTCCCTTAAATTTTCATTTACGACTTGTAAAAAATCGTCACTTTGAATTATATTTGGTAGCAAAATTGGAAATTATCCAAATACCCACCCAAATGTTAATTAAAAATCTACGTTAACGACTTCCAGGATATTACACGTTTGGGTTTTCTTGTTACCCAATAATGGGCGTTGTGAATATTAACACATCCGTTTCTACTAAAATCAACTCATTCGCCCAGAGAATTTTTAAAATAAAATTTGGATCACGATGATTGTGGTTTATTAGCTAATGACAAAATTCCAACCGTCTTCGGTAATCCTCTTTCACTTTCACTTCGTGAAATGATCAGGATCTAGTTCTTCCTGGGTCAACATTTTAGAAATCTGAGAAATGATTTACCCCAAATAAACTTGTTGTGAAGTATAGGAAATTTTTAAGAACAATTTTCGATACTGTAAGTGTCGGATTGCAATTCTAAGAATTGAAAATCGTTTTACAGTGAATAAATTTAAAAATCAGATATTGATTCCACAGTGTAGGATTGTGAAACAGTCAGTTTTTGATAATAACTTGTTAACGACTTAAAATTCGAAAGTTTTTGTTTAAAAATGGTTTAAAAGGCACTATGTGCAAAATATAATATAAATATTAATTTTAGACATCAATTTGATGTTTTTTAAGTGAAACCCAATTTTAATGTTATTTTTTCGAAAAAGTTGCCGTGGGTTTTGATTTACGAAAGTCTACATAACAGTTTTCAGTTTTTGACCAAAATTGTCTCAAGGCCTTTTATTAACTTTTTAAAATGTATGGTGCTGTTGCGTGCATATGTCGACTTCAATTATTATTGGAAGAATGGGAAATCCAAATCATTTTTGATCCTTAGAATCGAACACACATTTTTTATACTGGAATCAAAAAGCGATCCTCCGTTTTGTAATATACATTCAAGTCTCGATTCAGCATTTGATCAAGAATCGTATATAGGTTTTAGCGACGCTTGGAACCGATTCTCGTGGCTAAAGAGTAGGCTACGATTTTGGAAAGGTACTTATTTATTGTCCTTTCTTAGAGCAGTTACATTTCAAAACCTAAATAAAAGAATATTTAAAAAACGCTAATGATTACTTACCAGTAAATTCAATTTTATTTTGTAATCTCAAAATTCCAACCCCGAATCTGGAGGGTATCGGATGCGAATAAAACGAAGGTGCGGTGCGCCATGTGTAAGCTAATGCACGTAAAGTTGGCTGGGTACAGTCATCGATTTCGTATGGGGTTGAAATGCAGCTCACGTCTTTGTAAATATGATGCTGACCAATCAATATTTCAATGGTATGATTGATTCCGGTACGGCTAAAAGACACTTAGAGGTTAGGTAGCTAAAAATGATCAGATCCGGCAAGGTTCTGCAGAAAATGCATATCTTGGAAAAGTTACAACGAATAATTAAATGACAGTTCAGAATGAACGTTTCCTTATTTAAATTGTAATTGCAGTCAATTTGAATGACTCAATATATTTCGAATTACAGAATTCAATATGAGTGATTTCTAAAGCTGTTAATTTAGCCACAAACCATACTCGATAGTTAAAAAAATAGCGAATTTCAGCCCTCTATACCAAAATATTGAAATATAGGCCAACAATTCCTTGGATTAGAAGTGCTCTTAATTAATCTAAAAAGAATTTGATAAATTTATAATTATGTATTATCAAATATTAATATTCTGGCATCGAATGTTTTGTGTTGTATTTGGTATTTACCAGACTTTTTTGTAAATTTCAATATCAGCTAAGGTTGAGCACATCATTGGCAACATAATTTAAAATGCTCAGTAGGAACAGCCAGGTGATTCCCGATTGGGAAGGTGCGAACTAATTGACTGTTAGTATGTGTAGTAACTCAAAAATTGCATAATAAAATAAATATCTATGATCTATGATTGATAATCAACATACACAGTAAGAGAAAGACAATCGTAGGAAGTTAAGACGTATCGATTGCTAATTAAAGCACCAACGCAGTTGGACTCCTTCCTTAAATAGTAATTGTTCACGTAATTTTGAGGAATCACAAAGTACACTAGCCAAGGAAACTCATCAACTGACGTTTCGGTTTTATTGTAGAAGTAATCATCAGTGTGCTGCTGTCCGCAATATATTTTGCCTGGCAACAAGCGTTTTCTCAGGACATAATCTCTGTTTGACTCGTTCAAAGGTTTTTCAGTTGATACAGGTTCATTAAGGTTTTGCGTGAAATTTCCCAACTTTCCACAGCAAACCATTAAAGTTCCTTCAGAACAAGCGGAAGCTTCGACGAACTTTTTGGTAACTGCATCTTTGGAAGCTGCCTCGAACAGCAGCGGACATGACAGAAGAGAAACACAAGTTGCACTTTCTCCATTCGGCGTTGTACAAGCAACAGCTGGAAAGAAAAAGTATTAGTTTTTTGAGAATTTTGAATATGTCACCGTTGTAAGTTATAGAAAAATAGAATAATCTACAAAATGGTTTGGATTGGATGTTTTTAAATGCAAGTTGGGTTTTATTGGATTGGCATACCTGTTAAGTAGAGACATCTTTTTTATTTTCTCATTTATTCATACTACCGTCCCGCCCCCCGGAACCGCTTTCGCATTACTTACACACTAAACATTCATGCAACATGAACTCTAAACTTAACTAAGCAAATGCGGTCGAACCAGTCGGGATTCGATCGCCCCAACGGAGCGACCGCATTTGCTGTGACCTCGAGTGGCCAA
>JABXWE010014299.1:0-10988 GCA_014611495.1 Limonius californicus
GTTTATTTGTACCGTTATGAGCTTTACCATAACGAAGTCGGGAGAGATGCTTTCCTCTTGCCGATGATCAGTTTATTTGTACCGTTATGAGCTTTACCATAACGAAGTCGGGAGAGATGCTTTCCTCTTGCCGATGATCAGTTTATTTGTACCGTTATGAGCTTTACCATAACGAAGTCGGGAGAGATGCTTTCCTCTTGCCGATGTTCAGTGTATTTGTTCCGTTATGAGCTTTACCATAACGAAGTCGGAAGAGATGCTTTCCTCTTGCCGATGTTCAGTTTATTCGTTCAGTTATGAGCTTTACCATAAGCCGATGCTTTACCACAACGAGGTCGGAAGAGATGCTTTCCTCTTGCCGATTCCCTGTTTGTAAAGTCAGTTACGTTCTTTTGGTAAAGACGGTATAAACAGACAGAGATGATATTTCTCTTGTCATTCTCCTTTTGGTGATCTCTCTGCGTACTGGTAGGAGCTTTTCCCTACCGAAGTTCTAACCTGGTCTGTAGGACCTGTGTATTGATCGACCTACTGTTTGTTTTTTTTGTGCTTTCAGTGTTTCTTATACTGTGTGTTGTTTGTTTTTGGTAGCTCTCCCTGCCTCATGACCAGAAGTTTCTCTGGTACGTACATCTATGGGTGTAGCCGCCATTGCCCCAACCGGCACCTCCAGGGTTCGAGGACGAACCCTAGTCAGGATGGTCGAACTGTTAGGATAGTTTGTTTTGTATTTAGGATATTTTGTTTTGTATGGCCGGCATCAGCGCCGAGCACAGAATGTATAACCATTTAGTTATAATTTATAGCTATGTAGCTCGTAGACTTAAAAATGCCTCTAGGAATTGAAAATGAATAGATGCTTTGTTTTGGGGTAAAGTAGGCCTATTTTGAGGCATTAAGTATTCAACCTTTATACGAATACGTTTGTAAAATCTCAGCGTTGTTACAATTTTAAATAAATATTATTAATTCAAATAAAGTGCGTTATTTCTAAAATCCCTACGCTCTAATATTTTCAATAGTCTCCCTTAGCAGCAATGCACTTTGAGCAACAATACTCCATTGGTTGCGGATAACCGTGTCCAAACACTCTCAAAAAGTTTGTATTCGAATTCCTTGTTGATTAGCAAATGCGGCACCCAAATTGTGGATACGTTTTGCATACCTAATTCATTAGGTGAGATATGAAATGCCCAATCGTCTACTTGACAGCATGACTTGAATGTCAGCTGTTCATATGATAGATGAAACAATTCCTTGAATTAATAATTTCATCTATTTTTAATTTCCAAAACTTTTCAGAAGATCCTCTAGTTACTATTAGTAGCTCCTGAGTTTTTGAATAGCCTCGGCAAAACTACTTATTCGGTATAATTTGTTTAAACTTAACAGTTGACTGATTTCTTCATGACAAATTCCCATCCATGAAGTACTCAAACCGTTTCGTTAAACTTTTTATTTTAGATTGATAAAAATCGAATTTTAATTTCGTAATTAGCAAGCATAAATTCCTTCACTTTGACAAACGTAACAATATGATTAGCATAACAGTACTTATACAAGCTCCTATCAAATCGTAGCGGAAGTTGATAACTTGAAATATTGTTTCCTAGTAAAAAAATAACATGACACATTAAGCTTGGAACGCTATTACAGAATGCAAGAAAACTTAAAAGTTATAGGAATTGCCGTGAATAATGCAACTGAAGTTGAAGGCTACGCATCGAGAAACTTTAATAGTTACAAAATATGTTGGATATCCTAACTATTTTAACATTCTCGTCGGTTTTTAGTAAACTACATATTTTAGGTAAATGCATTTGAGTACATTTAATTTGTTTAGGAGTGAACTCTGTACAAAACTCATTTGCGGTTTTTAAATTAAAAATGAGTTAATAAAATACATGCAATAAATAAATAATACAAGACTGTGTTTTTACAAATCAAGATTAAACATAGTGTTTTGTTCTTTTAAAATTTGCCGCTACATTTAAATTAGTGTCGTATTCTAATTGCCGCTTCGTAGGAATGAAAAAGGTTATTTTAATTGTCATTTTTATGTTGATAACAGTTTTGGTTATTTAGTTTTTAAAGATTGATTTATGACGAGGCCAATTTCGATAGTTTCCCTTTGTAGGCTAGATTTGCCGTTCAAAAACATTTCCAGGAATTTCTTTGTTTAGCAGTGCTTTTAAATATCGCTTCCCTAATTTTTTTCGGAAGACGCACGTGTCAATTTCGTTCTAGAATTGTGTCGTAATATATTGCAACATTTTGGGGGAAATGCAGATTTGCGTGTCGCGTGAGTTCTTCAGTTGGCCTTAGATCTTCGCTAGACTCCAGGCTTCGAAATTCCATCAATCGGGGGGCCGTAAATAAATTGATTGCTGCAAGGGGCGGCTTGGGGGTTTTTCGATGGGTATCCCTTGTGTTATTTTCGTTTCGCTGTTTTACCACGGGGTGAAAACAGGACATCAACAAGTGTCGGATTCATAGAAGTACGCTAGGATTTTAAACCCAAAAAAGAGGCAATTCATTGCGAATTTGCCCATCGCCTTTGGCGGATTAATATTGAACCCATTTCCTGTTCCTTTGGTAGTGCTGTTGCTGCTACAAACTACGAGGGTTGTGCAGCAGATATTTCGTTTCGGAATTTGCCCGAAGAACGTCGACCTTTTTTTGCCCGGATCTGAAAACATCTCCAGACGGTTCCGGCATCTTATAAACCAAATTGTGCCCGTCTCCGCCTCGTTACTACAAATCAAGGTAAAAAAACCAAGTTTTTTTGTTGCGAAAAAAGTACCAGTTTTTCTGGGTAGTGAAAAAGAAACCCCCCCTTTTTTTACGCGTAAACTTGCAAAATTCCAAGTGACTGAACCTTTTTGTTGTTTGTAACAAGAGCGACCTTCAGTCGCAGATAGTTTTATGTACTAGTAAATGTAAAGGTTAATTAAATCTATATTGTGTTATTCGTGTAAGCTCTGACGCCGCTGGCCCCGTAGTCGTTTGGACAATTTACGCGCGCCAGTGACGGCGAGTCCCTTTGCTTGAGCGCTCAATTTGACTATCTGTTTTGTATTGCCAATAATTTCATTATATGTATTTTAAAATTTAGTATATCACTTATTATTTTGTATTTGTATTTGTTGTTTGTTGTTGTGCATGAATTTTATAAGCTTCATATATATACGAGGAGGCACAATAAAGGTGAGTCCGATTCTCGTAAGCTGTTGGTCCCTCGGCCTTCCACGAGGACCTACAATCAGCTGTATTTGGAAGGTGGCGCCCACTAATTTTGACCCACGTTGTACACAACTAGGAAGCTTTTCTCCCGTAAGCGATTTCCGTGAACTCCCCTACTCCTCTGAGCTAAGCTGTAGGCCTTTTTCCACCTATCCGGTTACGGGTCGACGAAAAAGCTCGTTTTGCCCGTAACAATAGTAGAAACTGTAATTTTAGTGTTGAAACAATTAAATCGCTGAAAATTAGCGCTAGAATGTATCATCAATGTTATCGCAAAAATGATCAACTCGTAAAATCGGTTGTATCCTAAAAAATCCAAAATCCGCCTGACTCAAACACAGATGTGGGGAGCCGTATGTTAATGTGGTTCGAATTGACTCTGGTGGAATAATTATAGACTTCTTCCTTTCCTAAAAGCAAACATTGCGTGTTATTATAATTAAAGTGTATACACAGTTTGTTAGAACTAACTGTGTATACAGGCCAACTGTCGTATTTCGTATTGGGGTGCTAGAAAATGTAAATAGAGAAGAAATTAACATCTCGCGTTTTAGAACTCCTCTGATAATTGTGTTTTTATGTATCTGATTAGTAGGCGGTTTGGCCATTGAAGTCGAGGTGAAAACCCCTTTTTTAATATGATATTATTAGAGATATTTCTGTACCATCAATATATCTGTTGGCAACCTAAAGCGTAAACAACCGATTGAATTTGTGTGAAAATTTGAAATACCCTGAATAACTTTATTTATAAAATTAGGGATTCTTCTCTCACCTAAAAAGTACGCTGCAAGGTTTTCCATAACGTTAGATATTAGACAATTTTGTTAAGACTTATTGTTTTCAAAAACAAGTCAAGGACCAATGAAGGCGTTATTACATAGAAAATTTCTTTGAGAAAACTGCACACCTTCTGTATCCTAAAAACATCATTTAACTGCACTGATTTAGTACGTTCGATATTATTACTACAACGAAATTCATGTAGACATACGAGGTTTATTCGGAAACTAGGGACTGTTTAAATATGCCTGTCGAATACCGGAAGTCGTTAATTTGGTATATAGTGGTTAAGTGGGTGGCTTTAGTGGTTGATGAGCTAGCCACACGTCTCGCTACCGTGGTTTTGTAATTGTATTCAGTAGAATAAAACGTTAAAATGAACACTACGATTGAAAATACCGCCAAGTGTGAAGTGCGCTGTGATTCGTTTACTCCATGCCAAAAATGAAAACGCTGCGAAATTTAATGTAAAATATGCGACGTTTATGGTCCAGGCATTATTAGTGTTGGAAACGTCAGGCACCGAGATGGCCTAACAAGCATGCATGATAAGGAACAAAAGGGAAGAAATTCTATTGTAAATGACTATCTTGTGGAAAAAGCGAACAAGGAAATTCGTAAAGGGCGGCGTTTCACGATTTGGGAAATGACTGCAAATTTTCCTTAAATACCTATACTCCATACAATACCACAAGCTCTGTGCAAGATGAGTGCTAAAAATGTTGACGGATGTTTACAAAAACCAGCGATTTAATCTCTGCCCTGATCTTCTTGCATCGCTTATATTGATGGCGATGAGTACTTGAATCACATTGTGACTGGCGACGAAACTTGGATTTCGTACGCAAATATTGAATCCATTCAGTGAAAGCATGCGAGTTATCCCAAAGCATAAAAGTTCAAGCAAACGTTCGGCAACCGAAAGTTTGTGGCTACTGTTTTTTTGCGATACGAAAGGGGCACTGTGGTTTGATTCCCTGGAATGTGATAAGACAATTAATGCAGACGTGGATGGCGGAACCTTAAGAAAGTTGAGATACGGTTCAGAACAAAAGTGCTTTTTACACGATAACCCCCGACCGCACGTGAGGGTTCGCACTATGCAACTCATTGAACAATTCAATTGGGATATTTTTAACCATACCCCATACAGTATCTACTAAGTGCCAAGTGGCTATCATCTCTTCCGCTATCTTAAGGCTTGTTAAATCCCGGGCCGTTTTTTCAAAACCTCAAAACCTCAGCACAAACAGTGTTTAAACTCGAATGGTGACCTTGGACAAAAATAGTTTAGGAGCGTATCGAAGATTTAAGCATAATAATGTTGTTTAACTTTGTATTTATGTTTTACGGCCGATCGGCCCTTAATTTAGCAATATGCGTAGTCATAGATACATACAGTTGTTTCTGAAATATCTTCGATGTTTTATATTGATCAGGATATTGGCAGAGTGATGTATGTTGTATTTTTATTAAGTTATTGTATTACCAGACATGTATTATGAACTCTCAAAATGTAGGTACGTTCGATGTAGGAAAAAAGCCTGAAGGAAAACTCCACAGGCTGCATAAGGTCCGGTTTGCACCCTATTTCATAATTTCGTGAATTTTGTAGAGTATTAATGAACAGATTACGTGCGTGAGTCGCAAGTAGGCACGCTTTTTGGCAAGTGATGCTCAGGAAGGTGTAATCAACAACGATTTTTATTTAATTTATGTCATGCGAGTAAAGCATGTTTCAAATAACATGAAAATTTTAACTATACTGCAAGACTTTATGAGTCGATCGTTTAAATAAGAGCAACACTGTCCCGGGGTAGGAAGGGGGGGGTACATTTTAACGTTTACTGTAATTATCATTACTTAGCGATGTCTATAGTTATTATTGTACAGGGTGACTTTAATAGTTATACAAATATTCTAAGCAGTGATTGTTCACATCAAAAGAATACAATATAATATGTATATGCAAAATTTTCTTATACACAATGTTTATAGTTACGGAGTTACAGCCTTCTAAAATTAGACTTGTCCGATCACTTCTCTGCATATAATTATTGTAATAGTTACACGAATGTCTTGAAATTTTATGTATTTTATGTATTACTCACCAAGGTTGCGGATTAGAGCCTAATTTCGTTGGGTTGTACCTTGTCAACTAAGCGTTTGCGGGCAAATGTTTACATGAGCTTTTTTGATCGTCTTGCTGTGTTGAATATATGCTGCCAATTTAATTCCCATAGGTAGTACCAAGTTTCCAAATTTTAACAACTTGATTTTTGATATAAGTTGAATTAACTGGAAAACCGATGAGGTTATCTACTTTTAACAGGGGTATTTTTTGGATATTTTTTGCATTGCAAATAAAAGGTTTTTGTCAAAAATAAGAACAACAATATAATTAAGAAGGTATTGTAGAAAGGAGTACCTGATCCTCCCACTTGAGACGCCTCTGGTATACTTATTACAACGAAACTAGGCTCTAATCTGCAACCTTGGTGAGTATCGTATGTACATAACATTTCAAAACATTCGTGTAACTATTACCATAATTATATGCAGAAAAGTGATCGGACAAGTCTCACTTTAGAAGGCTGTAACTCCGTAACCGTACATATTTGTATAAGGCAATTTTGCGATATGGCATTGCATTCTTTTGATATGAATAATCACTGCTTAAAATATTTGCATAACTATTAAAGTCACCTTGTATACTACCGATAGGACTTTTCTTCTTGAATTTGCCACTTTAACGGATATGTTGTATTTGTGTACTTGCTCACAACCTTTTAGGCGCTGATCGGCGCATAAGTGTAGTCAGTAATAAGTATTTACACGCGAAGGAATCGAGAATAATTAAAAAAAAAGGTGTTTGAAGAGAAACGTATGAGAAGGAATCACACGTATAGGGGAGACCAGGGCTGGTTGTCAAATGGGTTGCTTGTCACAAAGTGCATAGCTCCGCCGCTAGAGATCGCAACGGGCTGAGCTCTTTCCTGGAGGTACGTATCACCCTCAGTAACATTCAAACGTTGCGATTGGCACTGGGATTGGCAAGAAACTGCCATCCTGACGGACACTCCAGTAAAACGAAAATTAAAGAGAGAATGTGATCGAAAACGGAAGAAGAAAATGAAAACGTCATCTAAAAAAGTTTTATTCTCAAAAATGACTGGGGTTGCTCAGACAACAGAGTCAACGCAAGAAACGTAAAACCAAGAAAGCTCCGCCCAGCGAAAGCGAAGACGCTGAGGAGGATGATGATTGTTTTTGTTTGGTTTGTGTGGAGTTATTCACAAATAGTCGACCACAGCAACAATGGGTAAAATGCGTTGATTGTAAAGGATGAGCTCATGTCCAGTGCACACGCAATCCAAAAGCGGCGGTGTACGTTTGCCACAACTGCGAATCGGATTATTCTGAATAAGAAATTAATTTTCTCCTACTTTAACGTTTTGTAAACATGCTCTATTTTTTACTTAATTAAACAAACTCTTTCTTTTCAATTTTGTGTGATATTTCAATTTAATTACGCCGTAATCAATAGTTTAAGTTTATTTCTTTCACCTTTATTTATTTATTAACAATTCCATTTAAACTCTTCGGGACAACCAACCCCGAAGTCTGTCTCCTCTACCCCAAAGTGTTTGGGTTAATGAGACCTTGCGCAACAGTCAATTTAATTATTCCGTTTATAAAAAACTGGTCTAAACGGTTTTAAAATAATAAACATTGACAAATTAATTAGGTTTACGGACAAACTATTTAAAAATAAACAGTGTCGTCGTATTTAATGTGTACTTTAATGGAGAGTTCTAAGACCTTTCACAAATGGATTATTCATAATAGTATCGATTATCACATTAACAAAAAATTATATCTTCTCTTAAATTATCTATTACACTTCATCTACCTACCAATTTTTAAGGCTATGATTTTCAGCAAACATGGAAACTGTATTTAACTTTTCAGGAGTCACAATATTATATATTTATACAGTTTTCAGTAGGATGAATGGGCATACTGATTTATAACGTATTTACCATCGGGTCTACCTTACATGAGTTGTAGGGCTGTATGACCTTTTACATAGTAAATATGTACACAATATTAATTAGCTGGTAAAGGCGATAGTAAATATTAGAGTATTATTATTAATGTATTAGTCATATCCGTGGGCTATGTCCCAGGCTTTGTTGGGTGACTTCTTAGTTATAAGATGTATCGCATGTTTAGCGTCTTGGTGCACATTTTACTAAACGAAGCCCTTTATTATAAACATTAGGCCTTATTACGTGCATAACCCCTCATATTCTGAGGTCTCTCATAACCAAATAATTATAATATACCTCTGATATTTTTGATGGCTTTTTAAAGAGCAGCTTCTTTCGACACTTCACCAGTATTTCTTGATCTGTATATAATATAAAAGATACACATCTAGTTTGTTCTAAATCCGGCCTTTATATGAATCAATTTAATTAATTTATCATATACAGCTCAAGTATTTTACAGTCGACGCGTTAATAGATTTACCAAAACTTCGTTTCAAACAAAAACAGACAGAGAACAGGAGGACTGCCTATCCCGCACATAAAGCTTGCTTGTTTTCTTTTTCCATGATGTTCAATGTAATAGTAAACCGTCGGAGCAGATTGAATAAACTAATTTTGGCATATACTGTAAACCTAATCTTATTTCCACCGAAAAGCATACTAATGTACGAGGGGTATTTTTTAAATAAGGTCTCTTTTTTAATATCAAGAAAAATACTGTAAATATCATTAAAATATATTTTTCTCCATATTCTATATACTTTTATTTACTTTTCTACATAATTTCCATTTTTGTTCAAACATTTGTCATACCACTCAACAAGTTTTTGAATTCCGACGTTAACGAAAGCTACCGGTTGTGAAGAATGTGGCCTTGCATTGTCATGGAGCAACATCACACCGGAAGACAGTAGGCCAGGGCGCTTGTTTTGTTTGGCACGCAGGAGTTTTCTCAACAAGACGCATCAGAATTGATTGTTTTGCCTCTCGGCATAAAATCCACTAACAAAATCCCTTTCCTGTTCCAAAAGTTAGTTGCCATGATCTTTCGTGTTGAAATTGTCTGTTTGGCTTTCACTCTGGTTGGCGACGATGTTTGTCGCCATTCCATTGACTGTTCCTTGGACTCAGGAGTCATGTGAGATACCCAAGTCTCATCTCCTGTAACGATGTGGTCCAACAATGCATCTCCTTCCTGATTGTATCGAGTCAAAAACGATAAAGCACAGCCCAATCTTTATGTTTCGTGATCATCAGAAAGCAGTCTTGCAACCACCGAGACAACAATTTTCGATAATTCAGTTTCTCCGAAAACAATGGTGTACAAAACTGACCTTGAAACTTGTTGAAATTCAATTGACAAC
This sequence comes from Limonius californicus, assembly GCA_014611495.1. NCBI lineage: Eukaryota > Metazoa > Arthropoda > Insecta > Coleoptera > Elateridae > Limonius > Limonius californicus. The sequence goes on from JABXWE010014299.1 coordinate 9,446, forward strand.
TTTGAAATCGTGAATCGTCGGTCCTCTCGAATTTTGTTGTCCACATCATGAACCAAATCTTCAGAAATCAGAGAAGGTCGGCCAGGGCGTGGCTCACCATGCACATTAACCCGCCCGTCCTTGAACATCCTCACTCACTTTCGAACTTTACTGTCACTCATAGCATTATCACCGTAAACTTCACAAATCTGACGGTGAATTTCCGCTGCTGCCAAGTTTCATGCACTCAAGAATAAGAATCACAGATCGTATCTAACAGTCGGCGGGCGACTCAATCTTCTTAAACATTATAAACTTCTACAGCTTAGCACACAGACAGACGATACGGCAGCAAACGGCGTCTAAAAGCGCGCACAGCATGCTGGGAGCAGACCCGCAAGCGCACTGCGGCGATCGCGTGTCATTCTCACTCTCATTCACAAACGGACCTTGTTTAGAAAATACCCCTCGTACATTCTATGACCTATGTAATAGATGCGACAATCAGACTTCTGTTAGCGAGAGATTTGTCCTAACGAAAAAGTTGAGACAGTACAGAATTAACGTACACTTGAAGAAACAAGTATAATTGCTATATATACCTATAACTTTTGAATAATGGGCACTTAAATGTAGTAACATTTGTTATTTGCTGTTATTTCCACCGAATTGAAATATTCATATTGAAATACGCACGTATTTGCTATTAAGTGGCGCACTCTGTCAAATTTACGTTTAATTTTCTATAAGTGCTAATGATGGGCCCTCGCGTTTCGTAAAACACTTATTAAATGTATATTTCTTGCCTACTTCTTCTTCTACGCTTATGGATTAGCCTGTACAGCTTGTTACGACATCCATCGCTTTCGTGGCCGTCCAATTTCTCTTTGTCCCTTTGGTCTGTATTTCATAGCAGCTTGCGGGATCTTGTCTCTGGACATTTTGTTTACGTGATAGAGCAGATAAATTAATGTTTTGAGTTTTTTTACGGGAATTTAATCGAAGAAAAACGTTTCTGCAGAATATCCTAATTTTTACTACGGATATTTTCGCAATTTTTCCAATTCCCCGACCTTTAGACGATATTTAGGTCAGTGCGCATTTTGCAGAAGGTTACCAAAAGTGGGCTATTTGCGGCTACGGTCTTACAAACACCAAAATAGAAATCACCCCTTGCTTTTCTTTATTCCAAGCACGAATGGATTCGATTTTTGCATTTCAACACTTGCAAGTATGAGCTACGTGCATTCTACAAATTATGCAAGAGCACAAAGTCAGAGGTAAAAATAGACAAGCGCAAAGAACGCCGTAAAAAGATACCCGGCGGAAGTTGCTGTAAAAACCGACTGATGGTTTTCACCTTCTTAAGATCTAAAGATAGTTATTTTACCAGTGGGCTACATCTAGCCAAGACATTTTTCTGTATTAATTCGCTGCAATATCCTGTTATTCTCATACATATTCAATATAGAATAATTGAAATGCGTAACGTAGCCGTAACGTTAAGGTCGTCAAACCATTGTCTACTATTATTTATTGCTAAATATAAATATTATTATTCTGT
>JABXWE010014300.1:0-14001 GCA_014611495.1 Limonius californicus
TTTTTTTTTATTGCACTTAGTAGTCAGTAGTATTGTTGTTGCCATCTAGGCGTTACAATGTATTTTCCTTGGGAAACTATTTATAGTGGTAGTAAGGGGTTTTCCCAAGTTTATTACAGTCAGTTAATCTAAACCATTTTATAAAAAATCGTAGGAGTAATAGGTAAAGAACCCCTTTAATTTGACTTAAAAAGTGTATCATCTCTTAAAAAGCGAAGGAAAGATTTCGTTTATACAATGCTCTTAAGAATATTACTTTATGGGTTATGTGGATGAAGTAAGAACTATTACGAAAGTACCCAACTAATTCTACATTTTTTTAAATAAATCACATATCAAACGTACATTAATAAGAAAAAAAAGGCCGTTAACATAACACCTGCAAATACTTTTATATTTCAACGGCAACGTTTTTAAACAAGAAACCGAACCCTTTATCGCGTTTTCATTCGTTTCTACAAACTGAAATGCGGTCGTCGCTGGAGGGTAGTAAAGCGCGCAACAACACGCCCTTGGCCACAATTCGAACTTACACTTTCTTGGTTACTAGTGTTGATTTTTTACTTTTAATTGAAATTCAGAATGACCTGTCCGAATTAGAGACTTGGAGGACTGTAGGTCAATTGGAAGCTAGACGAACACAGCAAACTGTTGCCCAAATGTTTGAGGTAAGCCAAAGTATAATTTCTAGACTTTGGAATCATTTTCTGGAAACTGGATATGTTCGGCAAAGACAAGAACAAAGTCGACCAGCATCAACAACACAAAGGGATGATCGATACCTCTTGCACCTTGCACGTACAAATCGAACTCGTAATGCAACCCAGCTTCGAAGTGAGTTTGCTGCTGCTACCGCAGGACTATTATCAACACTAAGAATAAGATCTAGAATTCATTCTGAATGGCTCTCTTACAGCCCAAAGCTATCTGGTTAAGATTCTGCGACATATTGTTCTTCCGTACGTAGCAGGAATGGGAAAACAATTCGTGTATATGGCGTCTACATCGATCAAACATCATGGACAACTGCTTTGATAGAATGGGAATCGATAGAATGAACTGGCCAGCAAATTCCCCTGGCGGTAATTCGGTCGAACATGCATGGGATACACTAGAACGACGTGTTGCTGCACAGAATATTTCAGCTCGTACATTCTTCCAATTGCTCTCAGAAAGGAGTGAGAATGATTCCACAAGAATTATTTGATCATTTAACTCAATCCACGCGAATACAATGTCAAGCCTTTTTAGCTGTTCGTGGAGATCGTACGCATTATTAACTTTTTTTATAACAATTACTGAATAACAAAAGTGAAAATTGTTCGTACACATCAATTCTGTAATTTATGCCCTACAGGGACGATTGTACAAACTTAAATGCGACGAAAGCGTTCGGTTTCTTATTTAAAAATGCAATTGAAATATAAAAGTATTTGCAGGTGTTATTCTAACTGCTTGTATTTTTTATTATTGATGTTAGATATTAATTAATTGTTTAAACAGTGTAGCATTGAACGAACTCCCTACTTGTGTACAGATTTATAAAATACGTCATATTTTTGATTATCTACAATCACTGATGCATTTGCATCTACATCGTGAATGTTGGTACTTACGTAAAGTTGTAGTATGATTATCGTAAGTAATATTTTAATGATTTCACCGAGAATTTCACTAACATGTATTAGAACTTGTTTGATTCCAAATCGGTACATATTATGGCAATAATATGTACTCGTATAGCAGGAAGCGATGGAAAAATGTAATCGCAGTTGTTTAGAACTTCACAAATGGGCAATTACAGCGACACAGAAATCATGTGATAAAATCTGCATAGCATCCTATAAATAACTATTCGATTTATAACGTAATTTTAATACAAAACTTGGATTTATATAAATTTCCATTGCCTCGCTGTTAAAAATCCAATCAAATATTTTAATCACCTTATAACATTTATAAGACTTCCAATTGCATAAAGAATGGAAGGAAGTTTTTATACAGAAAATATACATTTCAAAATTTTACTGTTAACAAAGCAGAAGGTTAAGTGAGCAACTATAATATTTATGTAGGTGATTTTCACTAAAACATAATTAACCAAAGAGCGGACATTCTTACATTCACTAACTATAAGTTAAATGAATGTACCTGCACAAATGTTAAAGTTTTGCAAAATAATTGCGTAAATCGTGTACATAACCGTTTGCTTTACAGATGACAAGACACTAAATTAGATTGCGTGATGTACCTACGCCACTGGAAATTGTCATAGTAATAAGGTATCTAAATTGTCTCTATTTAGTTGTCAGAAAGTCTTAGTAACTGAAAACAACTATAATACCGTAGGTTCATTTCTAATAAACGACTATCGCTTTAAAATATTAAAGACAACACACCTAAATGTCGAACGAACACCAAAGTGACAATTCACTATCATAAATCAAGAAATCAATGCGAAACAATTATGGGTAAAACACATGTCCAGTACAAACTACTCTTTTACCTTGAGATCTACAATTACGTAGGTACTGCGTTTGTTTAAAGTCAATTATAGTAATACACGCAACTTATGTGCGTGTAGTACAGTATGTTCATTAAAAAAAAACTCTAGCAGGCTTTGAAATGTTTATCAAGGTAATGCTTAGCCCATATGTTACAATTGACAGTCATAATGTCACTTATAAATGACAACAACAACAATAATCACATTTCGAGGTTATGTGGGATATGTTATACACTTTGACGTATACGTAGGAATACATTTTAACGGTAATTATTATTTAATTATAAAGTTCAAACTGTTCAGAAAATCAACTAACATGTGTATACCAGTATATACAGGCCGAAATTTGTTTGATTACCAATTAAATCGTGTTTTACGTACTGATTTAAAAATTAGTAAATTTCGTTATTTCGCTTCCTATAAAGTGCATGTAAGAAGACACTATACGTAAATTTACCATGGCCAGCTGCGATCTTTTTTTTTTAATGAACATACTGTATGTCTATGGAACAAGGCAACAGCTTCGAATCAGCCAATTATCTCAAAACTATCATAAAAGCGAGTATATTAAGTGAAAATTAATAAGCAGGAAATCGTTTATCACAATTTACTGAATTATTTATGTAAGCTCTTTTTGTTCATTGTAGATGGTTTTCCAAATAATTTACTAATCCTCAGGTGTTGTTCCACTCGGGAGAGCTTTAATTTTGGAAAACCTATAACAAGTTCAAACCACGACCTATCATAGATTCGTTGACCATATTTTTAATTTAAAACAAAATTGTGTAAGTGCATTTGTTATGTTCACTTAAATTGTGCCACTCTGTCTGGATTAGAATCGTACTTTAATTGCCGCTTCATAGAAATTAAAATTCTATTTCAATTACCATCTTCTTATGTCGATTACAGTTTTCGTTATCTTTCTTTTAAGATTGAGTTATGCGGGGCCGATTGCGCAAAGCCTTGAAGTTCCCTTTGTAGGCTAGAAAAACAATTCTCGGAAATGTTTTGTCTGCACCTAACCCTGGACGCCTTCTGCAAATTTACGTTTCAGATCTTTCCAGAACAAGAAAATTTCCTCCCGTATGCGATTTCCGTGAACCACCCCTACTCCTCTGAGCTAAGCTGCAGGCCTTGTTCCACCTATCCTGTTGCGGGTCGACGAAAAAGCTCGTTTGGCCCGTAACACATTGCGAGTATATCGCGTTTCCAGTATACAAAATTAATTCGAGCACAGCTAAAATTCGTTTTTATAATACAATTTTGTACCATTCATTTCAATAACCTGGACACATTTGAAAATGTCTTAAAAATTTACCACGAAAATCGCTTCTTCTAGTAGACATCGCTCCCTATTATTAATCGGAAGATGCATTAAATTTAATTTCAAAGTTTGTAACACCCCCAACTGCAGAGCAATAAAATAACAACTGATCAAAATGTGATACAAAACATTAAGGAGGCTTATAGAAAAAAAATCATTGACTTGCTTAATATCTTAAAACAATAATTTAACAGAAGGCCAAAAGGATAAAGGGATGGATAGAAGTCATTCCGTTTAGTTGAAACGACAGTGATAATCCGAATCAGTTAAAAAATATACAAACGCCATTACGCAAATGTTGAATTCTATTTATACAAACGTAACTCTGAGGAGTCTTTAATTGTGCAACTGAAAAACATAAGGTCACAGCAAATTTTAACATTCGAATTGGAAGGACGAAGGGCAAAAAGTATTCGGATGTTAAGGTAATTAGAAGCGCAGAACTGAGCACACACTGGTTATAAGAAAAACAAGGTTCTACAAAATTAAACAAAAAAAATCGTACAAACAATACTAGTAAAGAAATTGTCAAACGAACAGAAAAGGCAGCCGTATGCTAACAAGCTCAGACACAAGTTAGAAGAATTTGAATGAATGGAACAACAAACTTCAGAACAGAACAAGTAATAATGCAAACAGGAAAAGAAATCTGCAGTAAAGCAATGGTCGACGGATATAAAAAGGAAAGCACAAGGTGGTGGAATGCCGTTGTAAAAAAAGATAGAAAGGAAGCAGAAAGCTCGGAAGAGATACTAAAATCAAAAAGAGAAGAGAACAGGCATACATATATTCAAAGAAGCAAAACCTACCATGTGGGGAGAATTTGGAACAACTTGTAAACAAATTCCACGATAATAGCAGATTATACTGGGGAATAATAAAGAAATTAGGAGGGAAGAATGGCAAAAAGTCAGATATATGAGAAATAGAGAAAACAATTTAATATCAGAAGAAAAGGAAGTACTAAAAAACTGGAAAAGACCACTAAAATTGGCATTTCATACCGTACCAAAATCGAAACTGTGGAGAGCGCTGTTAGAAAGTGGTCGGAAAAAAGTCGGCAGTCCATACAAAGAAGTAAAAGGGGTGATACGATAAATGGTGTGGAATCAGAGGAATTTGTAATGGAGAAGCGAATAAAGCAAGGCAATAGTGAATAAACTTCTAAAAAACAACAGATATATTTTTTTAATTTGTTCTTAAGGTCAGTGGTCTATCATTGTGACAACGAACAAAGGTGGGTGAAACATTAAACTAAAGTTCTGGCCGTAATAGAAAAGATTAAATTGTGTTTTTTTTGTATATGTATTTTAGTTAGTAATCCTAAAATTTTGTAAAATCAAAGGGCATACGTGTAATGGGTTGTAAATTCTGACTTGCTTTTCAGTTATAACCGAACATTCATTATTTTTCTAAATTAAACAGAGTTGTAGTGAGTTCCAAGACATTAATACAGCATTTACCCTGAGAGTCTCATATAGTCCTGCTATAGAATGTGAGTTACCTTCACCAATCTTAATACGTTATTTTATCTTGGGATTAAGTTGATTGATTATAACAGTGATTTATTTCTTTGGTTGTTCTACGTATTAAGGTTGTAGGGTATCACAACAATATATATCAACTCTGGAATATACCGCAGAAAGCTGGACGATGCAAAATGGACACAAAAATAAAAGTTTCTGCTATGAAAATGACGTTTTTGAGAAACATGGTCGGAAAAACACCAAGGGATAGAATAACAAATAGCACAATAAGGAAACAGTTAGAAGTGAAACCACTAACAGAAACCGTAGAGAGTTCAAATAAAAGAATATTAGAAGCAAGACCCCGAGGCAACGCAGGATAGACCGAGAATGCAACGGGAAGGCGGAATGGGTAGAATGGCAGAAAAAAGAGGAAACAATATCACACAACTTAGAAGAATAGCTTTTGAGATTCAAGCTACCGAAAGTAGATCGAAGATCCTAGGCCTCAGAGCAAGGAGTTAAACCGAGAAAGAAGAAGCCGAAGTAATACCATCAACGGAATAACTACAATAACTGAGCCTACTAATATTTCTTTAAGTTTCAAATAATATTTATATTTATTGCTGGAAAATTATAAATTAAATTAAAAAAACTAATGATGAAATCCATTAACCACCAATACAATTCACCAATGAACTTCACACTGAAACTGTGCAACAACCACCACGGTAAAGCAAATTTACAACCTTACAATGGTCTTTTCAGATGTCAACCATTCCGCCTAAGTCTTACATCATAATTCATATAATATTACATGACACATCGTATAACAGCAATTTCCATTGAAATAATGCGTAACAAAAGCAAATATTCAAAATTCCTACCGCAAATACAATTCAATTTAATTGTGTAATGCACTAAATTCAGCAAGAGTAGCAAACTGTCGATGAAAATCCAGTCTACTCCAAAAATTTGTGAAAAATGTTCTACAAGACACTTTCAGCTTCTCATAAAAACCCTTAAAATTTCACGTCACTCCAGAGAAAGATTGCCTAGCATTTAATTTCGTTGAACAATGCTGTGAACAATAATTTCATCTAATATTTGACCTTTCAAACTTCTATTTTTTTTTTCTATCTAATGTGAATATTACAAAATCTTTGTAAATTGCAAGAAAGCCACCTAAGTGAAGAGGTCTTGATATAATAACAAGGAAGTAGTTTTGAGATCATTTTTAGTTAACACTAGCCTACCTTCGCTAATTTCAAGCGTCAGAAAACGATTTAAAAACTTAATAAAGAATAATAATCTGGCAGCATTAATATATTTATAATATACTTAGACATATGTAACAAAATAATTCATAGCGATTATAATATTTCTGTGTTAAGTTACACATGTCTAATGATATATAATTTATATCATATATTGTTGGCAAGGTTTCAATGTAAAACAATATGCCTAGAATATAATAATTGCATTATACAACACCTCTTTATGGTTATTTACAAAAAAGGTTTAAATACAATAGACTTTACCTACAATTAAACAGCATAATTTGCAGTACACTACAAGATATCAAGTAAACTTATTGTTTTAAACTTACCTTCTTGCGCATAAAAGTTATTGTTAATTAATTATATTTAGTTAAACACCAACAGAAAATTACTAAAGTCAGGAGTTTTAGAAATAACGATATTTGTATTTATGTTTAGGCCTTTTTCTTCAAGATTACTACAGTTGATTTAATTTGTGAATATAACATAACATTTAGTTATTACAAACTCTCACGGTGGAAAATGTTTCAGCTGGATTTGAGATTTACAAATTACATTACATTATTTACATAAAATAACCACTAACAATCAATTAAGTTTTGAAATAAAATAAATGGATTTGAGAGATGGAGAATAGTATAGTAACGTCTGATTTATTTATAAAACGTAATTAGTATAATTTAGTTCTCATAGAAATGTGGCAAATAAAATGCTCTGTTTTATTTACTTGATTTGGTAGTGTCTACGTATTTTAAAAGAGACAGGTTTATCATAACAAAAACAACAATAAAAATAATAGTTAAAAATAGGCTGAGGTCAAGTTTAACTAATTGGATAAAGTGCTAACTTTTACATTTTTAATGTGTTTTCTTTAATAAAATTAGCAAAATATCTTTCTGGTTCTGGTGTGTCCACTCGGTATATCAAGTAAATTCCACAGCAATTTAGAATTAAAAAGAAACAATGAAACGGAAACATATTCCTTATTGGATTTAAAGGAAATATTACAACGCGTTGTAAGCGAACTTAATTTTATTGATATCTGATATACAGCTACATTATCCCCCTTAAAAGTTGTTAACGCAACGCAACATACGAGGGTAATTCAATTACTTATCTACCTAGTCCTGAAACTAATGGGTGAACGGCCTATGCTATTAATGTTCGATTTTTACAAGTTTTTAACAGTTATATATGCAATTCTGTGCAGATCTGCACACCCGTTTCAAAAATACTCTGTTCAGTTGTATTAAAAATAAATATTGTAAAACTTGAACCCCGAAGTCTAATAAAATTCTCGGCGAAAGAAGGGAACGGGCCAAAAACTATCTATCACAGGATGGCGGCGGTCTAAGGAGAAGACTACAATGTTAAATTTTGGTGTAAACAATTCCGTTGGGGACGGAAATCCGTTGAAGATGACTCAAGATCGCATACACCTTCAGATGCAACCAATGAAGAAATGTGCCAGAAAGTTGAAGCTATGATGGTGGAGGATCGACGTTTGAAAGTTGTAACGATATCTTCAGTGATGAATTTCTAAGGGAAGCGTCATTACTAAAGCTCGGATTTATATGCACTCCAAATGGTCAAAATATGCGCATATATATATGCACTGAAATTAATAAAATATGCGCCCCCAATTGGTTAAATATGCACGAATATATGCATCATATGCTTCCCATTATTATATAACAAGCAAATTAAGTAAGATATATTTTTATTATTGCATTATCTTATCATATCGCAAACAAAAAGATATGCAAAAAAGTACATCTGTATTTCCATAATAAAGTTTTATTATGAAATTACACGAATTATTATATTATATTAGAAATATTTAAAAAAAAAACTTTGTTCGGCAAATAATATAAAAAAGCATTTATTTAAATTCACTGATAATATATTATTAAGAATATACATTAAAAATAAATAAGTTACTGAATGATTTACAGTGGCAGATCTTTTACATTGTTTGGGCATAAAAACAGTTTATTATAATGTATTTTTCAATATTTTGCTGCCTTCGGTCGGAAAGAATATGTTTATATATAGAAAAGCTTCTTTCTACATACACTGACGTAATAGGGGCATTTTGCCCACAACCCGGCTCGTTGTGCATATCATTTCTCAGAAGGTACTGGGGGCTAAGCACCTCTAAATGCCGTCCTACCCTAATACTGGTATCTAAATATTTTAGAAAACGATTTTAGTTCAATATTTTTTACTGCTGTATTTCTGAGTGGTGAATTATGCAAAATAGCATAATAATTTGATTGTAAATGCTGAAATATGCAGAATTCTTAATAATATGTATAAAATTCCAAAAAATGCAAAATATGCATTTTATAATTAGCGTCAATCAACTTTAATTAACGTAACTCGCGCAGAACCAAAAGCATTTTGATGGGATATCACTATTAAAGGATATGCATTTTGCATAAAACCCGAGCCTTAATCATTACCATTTTACACTATAAATTAGGCTTGAGTAAGGTGTCAACGCGGTGGATTCCAAGGCTCCTGATTCCGGAACAAAAATTGAACCGCCAACAAATTTGCGAACATTTGTCCACTTTAGAGAAGGATTCAGAATTTTTATCAGAAATTGTGGCTGGTGACCAAACTTGGGTTAATTACTAAGATCCTGAGACGAAACAAGAATCCATGTAATGGATCCATAAGGATTCTTCACTTCCCAAGAAATGCCGAACCTAACATTCTGCTGGGAAGTTAACGGCCACAATTTTCTGGGTCATGGAGGGAATATTGCTGATCGAATATATGCCAGGAGGGACTACAGTTACCGGAGAAACTTATGCCTATACTCTAAAAAATCTAACGTACGCTATTTGTGAAAAACGCCAACATTTGCGTCAGAAAAGCATCTTACTTTTGCATGACAATGCACGAGTCCTCAAGGCTCGAAAGGTCGTGCCTGTGTTAGAGGAATGTTAGTTACAGGAGACTGATCGCCCACCGTATAGCCCAGATATGGCACCATCTCATTTTTATCTGTTTAGAAAACTGCAGAAATATTTAAGAAGACGAAGATTTTACTGAGATACCGAATTGAAATTACTTCGCTAGTCAGCCAAAGGAATTTTTTCTGCAGGTATAAACCAACTTCCGGACAGGTTGCGTAAGGGCGTTGATACGCCATATTGAAAAATAAAATTATTAACATTTTTAAGTCTCTTTTCTTTCATAGCTAGATAAATAAGTTTTTGAGTTCCCCTCGCACATATAACATGAAACCAAAATCATTTTTTCTTTGATTTAATTAAATGAATAATTGTTGCGTACGTATTAAGTTGAGCAGTCAAATTAAAACAAAAATTTTTTTCAACTAAAATGCAACGGATTTGTAGCGTATTTTTTGTGTATGCCGCTAAATTTCAGGCGCTATCTAACTAGAAATCCCCCTTCTGAATAAATATTTAGACGCCTTGAAACATCTTTAAGAGCCGAAGATAAATGTATTAATTAATGCAAATGTCGGCCCAGGCCGATTACGAACATGGAAAATTAAATAGCATTATTAGAAGCTGGGAATAAGAATCCGCATGTAAATAAAAAAGATCTAAGCGTAAATGTAAGTATTAATAGAACATCAGTTTAGATGAATTCTGAAAGCACATGTATTTCATCGATATTACGTTACTTTGGTGCACGAACTACATAAAACTGCCTCTCAAAAAGATTTCAATTTTAGAATTTCTTTTATAATCAACTGCTTTTGGATCCGTCTTTTTCAAATTGTGTTTGGTTTAGCATAATTTTAAAACAGTAAAGTGAATAGTTATAACTCGCATTATCGCGCACAAGAGGTTCCGCACTTGCTATGTGTTACCCGTTTCCAAAGAGTTTTTTTCTATAAATGTTTGGTGTCGCGTACCAGGTAACCATGTTATTGGGCCATACTTCTTCCATGAAAATTTAACTGGACAACCTTACTTGGATTTCCTACCAAACGTTTTACCAGCGTTATTGAAAGATATCGAACTCAATGTACGATAAAAACTTCGGTAGAATCATGATGAGTGTCCTGCCTACTATAATTGGATTGTTAGGAATTATGTACTTAAATAATGTACTTGGTGGAAATTGAATTGGAAGAGGAGCTGAGCACCAATGCCCACCAAGAACGTGAGATGTTATTACACTAGAATGTTTTCTTTGGGGTACAATTTAAAAAATAATGTACCGTACTTCTGCAGTAAGCATGTTTCAAGAAATAGCATAATCGAAGCGTGCATATCAGTTATACCTAACACGCTTGCTAGAGTCCAAAGATTATCTTTAAAACGAATTAGATAATGTGTGGAAGTGGACGGCGGTAATTTTGAACAATTAGTGAATTAAATAAAGCTTTGCTGTTTATGTTTTGTTGTTTTTTACTTGTTTAGTTTTTACTATAGTACGATTGCACAACTTGGGGCTCTTCTTATTAAATATTAATATCAAGAGATCAAAAAAAAAATTGATCCCCAGCGGGCTGTGGAATGAAAAGTCACGTCTTTTCTAGACTAAAGAAATCTTTTATTGAGCAAGAGTAAAAGAAATGAATAAACCTGAACAAATGTAATGACCACAACAAATGTTGAAAATGTCTGCCTTTTTCCTCCAAACATTTCTGAACTCGTCTTCTCATACCTTCAAAAGTTTCAGTTCGTTTAAATCATTAACTGGAGTTATCAAAATAGTGTTTTTCAAATAGGGCCATAGAAAAAAGTCCAAAACAGTAATATCACAAGAGCGAGGGGGCCAGGGTGTTGCAGTATTCCTACTAATGATTCGGCCATCAAAATATTCGCGTAAAAATTAATTCTATCTGCAGCTGCATGAGCTGTTGCGCCATCCTGTTGCAGAAAACCATCCCCTAGTCATCATCGTGAAGTTCATTTAAGAAAGGTTGAAATAATTCGTTCCTGTACCTTGCTGCAGTTAGCGTGCCTTCGAAAACTATTGGCCCAACTAACCTACAACGACTCATTTCAACCCAGACTCCTATTTCCTGTGGATGAAGGGGAGCTTTAATTGTAACGTGTGGATTCTCGCTACTCCAAATCCGCATAAAAGGACGTATATTATAGTTCCCTATTGTAGATTGTCCAGTGTTTCTAAAATGATCTCTCCTAGATGGCACTACTTATTTGTGCAGAAGAAAGTCTGTACAATAAAATTAGGTTAGTTTGTTTTAATATTTTGCACGTGCGGAAGTTTAGTGATAACTACAAATTTTTATTTCTGGAAAAATGTCTTACCCCATTGACTTGCGACTAAAAGGGTGAATTATTTTGTACTACTATGCTTGCAACTTTAATTATTGATTTAAAAGTAAGTTGCAAAAGTATGCTAAATGCAACTAATGACAAATTCATTCACTTGTATTTCATGTTATCAACAATAATTCAGTACAAAAACGCGTGTCCTTTTAATAGGACATTAGGCACATGCACTACATTTTACTTTTATTCTAGTGGCATAACTTTGAATGAATCACTACAAAGTTTGGAAGATGAAGATACTCCTGTTCCCAACAGCCAGCAAATAAGCATTGCAATTGCACCACCAATTAATGCATGCGATGATTTAACAGATGAAGATTCGGAAGACGAAGATTCGGAAGACGAAGATTACACCACTATAAATAATCTACCTGGCTCTCAACTGTTGGCTGATGCTGAGATCGTGTATGATGAAGATGTTGATCGATATAATAGTAATGATTTGGTCACAGACAATCATGCTGTAACCCAAAGTTTACCAGCAACTGAAATTGCTGATAATGAAAACTGGGATGAGGAAGATGAAATTCCTCTTTATTATTTCCGAGCTACCAAAAAGAAATACAAATGGCAAAATCAAGATATACTTGAAGTAACATCTGAATGGCCCGCTCTTTATAATGTTGTTGATAATTCATCACCAACTGATTTATTCCGAAAAATGCTTGATAATGAAATAATAGATATGTTTGTCGTTTTTAGCAATGCATATGCTGCTAGAAAGAATAAATCACCAAATATTACAAGAGAAGAAATGATTGTGTTTTTTGGTGTATTGCTGCTAAGCGGATATATATATCCATCCCAAGACGTCGTATGTATTGGGAAAATCGAAAAGACTCCCACAATGAATTAGTTGCGAATGCTATATCCCGTGACAGGTTATACATAGTTGTGATGAATCTATGGTTCCCTACTTCGGCAAACATAGTTGCAAACAATTCATTAAAGGTAAGCCTATCAGATACAGATATAAAGTATGGATGGGTGCGACCAGCAATGCATATTGCATATGGTTTAAGACGTATCAAGGTGCAAACTCACCTATTCCCTTGAAGTATAAGACTTTTGGATTAGGTGGCTCTGTAATACTTAAATATGCAGACGTTCTCTCAAGATTACGCCCATTTCCATTCCAACTCTTTTTCGACTCCTTCTTTACTGTTCTGTACTGTTCCTTTACTTGAAGAGCTGCAGAAGAGAAAGATTAGAGCAACAGGAACAATACGTGAGAATAGAATGTCGAAGTGTCCTATAATAAACACAAAGGATATGAAAAAGAAAAACAGAGGAACACTTACTTACAACTCTACATATAATAATATTATTATTGTGAAATGGAACGACAATAATATAGTAAATGCGGCTTCCAACTGTGTACCGGTGCATCCTTTACATAAAGTATCTCGATATTCACAAAAAGAAAAAAACAGAATTGGTGTTGATCAACCACATACAATAAACATATACAGGGTGATTTATACCAGAAGGCGAAAAATGAATATTCGTGTTCGGCATTGGATTGTATGCAAAAAATGCGAAATACCTTTTTTTCCAATCGGCCTTTGTTTTGGAGATATCGTGGCATGAAGTTTTCTGAACTTATAATTTTTGTCCATAATGTTAATAGCAAGTCATGGAAATTGCTTTGAAACAAAAGACTTATTTACTAGTTGTTGTGGTCCGGCGAAGCTACTTTCACCAGGGATGGTTTCAATAGCTGCCACCATGAGCATTTATGGTCAGTACAAAATCCGCACGCATTTAGAAGACATCGTTTTCAACACAGATTTTCGATTAACACGTGGTGTGGGATTTTCAATAGTCATCTACTGCCAATACAAATTCTGTCACATTGTTTAAATGCTGCGTCCTACTTGGAATTGTTGGATAATCACTTGCACGAGTTATTAGCAGACGTTCCACTTGCATTGCGGAACGTGATGTGGTATCAACACAATGACGCGCCACCGCATGCTGCAAAGATTGTTGTAGAATGGCTAGATAACCAATTTAATGGAAGGTGGATGGGTAGGCGCGGTCCAGTTCAGTGGCCTACTAGGTCGCCAGATCTAAATCCACTGGATTTTTACCTCTGGGGCCACGTAAGACAAGTAGTTTATGTCGAGGAAAT
>JABXWE010014301.1:0-31203 GCA_014611495.1 Limonius californicus
TGACAATGCAAACGTCCCGATAAGTTAATCAAAAATTTTGACAAATGTCGAAAAACAAATTTTCTACTTTTCATCACAATACCATGGCCTTGCACTGTTGTCAAATGTAGTATTTACGAAATTTATCATTTTTAACAGTACTTCCAGAAGAGCAACTAGAGCGTCAACTCAATATTAATCTTTACATAATCAAGTGGCAGTCAGTCACTTATCGTCAGATACGTGCAACATTAAAGTTCTCGTTATTGTTTCCATGAAATTCTGTTTTAAAGATATGAACTTTAACACTCTCGTACAAGAAAACTAAGCTCCAAATACCTACTTTTTTTTGAAGATTTGTATTAAGCATTCATAAAGGAAAAATTCTACCTGAAGCTTTTAAGGCATTTAAAGGACACCCTGTATATATATATATATATATATATATATATATATGAGGTTGAGGTTTCCGCGGGTGTTGTATGCTGTGATTGGCTTCCAGGTATTCTTCCGCGTAGTAACTTCTTGGTCCTGGGATGGACCGGGATGGTTGTCTTGACGACGTTTCGGCAAAATCATCTTTACCATCTTCAGGTCTTGTCGGATAACTTTCTGCTGGTGCTTCTTGTAATACGACTGTTGACGTTTGTTTCTGCTGGGGCTATATATACTTCTCGACCGTTCCGTGCGGTTGCGCTTTGTTGATTCCGGGCTCGGTTGCGTGTGACGGGACCGGCTGTGGCTGGAACGTTCTGATTTTGTTGAAGCGGTTCTATATTTACTTGCTGAATTCTGTTGTGTATTTGTTTTTTGACGAGAACCGGTTTCCAAGCGGATGGTAGTCTTTGGGTATCATCACGAGAACTGCAAACTAAAAAGCATCACAAATATAAAAAACTGTATGTATTTCTATCAAAAAGGAACAGCAACATTGGAAAAATGAAACAGCATACCACAACACACGGTATTATATTAAACAAATAGAACAACAAAAATACAAACATGTATAGAATATTGCAGAAAGGAAGAATGTATTTCCGGGAAACGTTCTTTTGTTATGTACATATTTTTAAAACAAAGTAAACTGTCTACAAATGTTGCCTCGTATCTCCCTATAAGACTCTTGTCAATTCTAGCCAAGGTTACAGAAAAACTAATAATACTAATACGAAAATGTAATAGCTGATAAATGGATGTCTCATCACCAGTTGGTATCCGTCTCTTCACAATAAAACAATGTCGCCGAGCAACGTATATAATACATGAAACAATTAAGAAAAGAAATACTGTTCTGCAGTATTTTTAAACGTGAGCCAAACATTTGATAAGGTATGGCATCGTGGATTATTATATAAAAAATAAAATAAGAAACTCTAAACTCTAAAGCATCAATACTATCAAATCTTACTTACTAATTAGGGTGAAGTGTGACTGTGAAGTGTCGGGTTACTATTCCACAAAAGCAGGTGTGGCACAGGGAAGCATGTTGGGACCTATTCTTTATTTATTATATATCTTCCAACATGTCAAACAATCCACATAGGTACTTCGCGGACGATAGTGCAGTCTATCCATTATTGAACAATAGCATCCCCATATACTCAAGACTATACTCATAATCTCATCCACATGTGGCTGAACAAATGGCACAAAAGAGTTAATGAAGATAAATCTGCGTATGTTAGTTATACAATCATGCACGAACAGTGTCGATCAATTAATATCGACAATGTGTAAATACCCCTAGTATAAAAAGTGAAATATCCGGGAACTCATCTGGACGACAGACTTACATTTAAAATTCACATAAAAAAGAAAATAAAGCAAATGAAACTGAAAACCAAAGAAATATACTGGCTAATAGACCTGCCAATTAATAATCAGCTTCTACTGTATAAAGCAGTGATCAAGCCCATGTCACCCTATGGTATCGAGCTGTAAGGTTGTGCAAGCAAATCAAACATATTACAAAAATTTCAATCGAAAGCTCTGCAAAATACAGTTAAAGTTCCGTAGCATGCACCTACTCATACACTGCACACAGATCTATAAATTTCGTTGATGAACCATATCATCAAAGAAAGAAGTTATCATAAAAGACTTGCTACACACGAAAATTAACTGATCATTCAAATTACGAAAGAGGAAGTCATTATAAGATTAAAGCGGTTGTAGCCTCAGCCTTTAATATTGTAAATATTTTTCAATGTTATAATTATGATTTGAATAGAACCAGCATTATTGAATATTCTCCCGAACATGTTACTATGTACTCATAAGACTAACTTATAGAATAATGTATTTTCTGATTGCTAAACATTTAAACTTATTGTTAGATTCTATTTCCCATTACCACGTCGGCGTATACACATTTTGTGCCGCAACCTACAGCACACAATTTCCTAATCCGGCTGCAAACGGAAAATCTTAATGCCAAAAACCCTCTCTGGAGCTACTGTCGTCTGCAGGTCATGTTTGTATCTTAATGCTGAGGAGAAGTACGTGACAAAGAAAAGGCCGGTGCCAACCAGTGAGACAAAAGACTGACTGTAACTTACATGTCCACGCAGCTTATTTCTTAATTCCTTTAAAGAAACTATCAAACAAAGCGTGGTAGGTACTCCATACGTTCCGCTACTAATAATTTAATTTAATTCAATAGCTTCCAAAATCATAAACGACACATACTCTTATAATAACAGTTTTCCTAATAAAAAATGTTTTAGTGCTTTTGTTTAATTAACCAGCTACATAAACATCTATCTAAAAAGTCCGGTGGCAATCTCCGAGCATTTGAAAGTTTTAAATTGTTGCGTATAACAGATTTTAATGCACTGAATACGAATAATGTTACAAAATATATTATCCTCTTAGAGCGTCACTTTCTACAAAACTTCCAAATTACCTAAGTTGTTGTCAGTATAGAGATGCAGTTCTTGAAACTTACGGGATTATAAACTTTTCTAAAAGCTACTTCTACAATATGCCATGAAAGCTGTTTTCGAAGACTGGCGTGCTGTGGCTAATAAGGTTAAACAGAAGAAATGCCAAGGGTAGCTGACGGAAACCCGCCACTAGAGGGCTTTGTAGCCTTTAATAGCTCTGCGGTAAACTTGTGATTGATTTGGATTGGCACGGATTGAATCTATTTGAACAGTTCGGTAACGCTGGGTATTAATAAAAGCGGGCTTCTGGTAATTGGTAGATACAGGAACTAAAAGCTGTATATATTTATGCAAAGGAATGTTAGGTGTAAGAAAATTTAAGCAATGACAAACATTAAAATTTAAATATTTAATAAATTACGTTAATTACAATATTTGTTATAATCCTAGTGATTACAATATTATAGAATAACAGAACTAGAAGGTTATCTCGATATTATATCTGGAACAGTAGCAAGCACTAAGCGTTCTAATGTTAATTTATTATTGATTTAAGAGGCACAGGAGAATACAGCTACCATGTTACGTTAGTTAATATAGGTAATACGGCCGTCCTAAATAACCCCATGGTGATTATTTTCTAGTATTAAATACCATTTACCTATTCTACAAGGAGAACATTTTCACTGCAGATTGTTTGGTTTATCAGAAATATAAAGTTGCCAGTCTAAGAGCTCCTGCTCTTTTTTGTTACTTTTTGAATTTAAGGAGCGTTAATAAATATCAAGCTCTTATTTTATAATTTGCTTTATACTTTATATCAAATTATACGTAGCACTGCAGACGAGTTAAACGCCATAACTAACGTTGATACATGCTCTTGCACTTAGCACCCCACAGCTTCATTACCGTATAACACTGCATAATGACATTTTCACCCACATACGTCGCGTATGTGTCGCAGAACACCCGTAATTTACTGTTAAAAGCTCTGTGAGTAGAACTACTATTAATCTTACCCCATCAGTTATGCAGATGCATTGTTTTGCATACACTGGCGCATGTCGTATATCTGAATTAATATCCAAAAAAGCTGATGTGTTTTACTTTCATAGTTACTCTAGTCATTTAAATTACAACTTTCATTAGCACATTAAATAAAATAATACCAATATTTACCGTAACTGATGTGGTAAATGTATGGTTCATATGTTTAACATTTAGTAGAGCTATTGTTATCATCATCACTATCGTGATCTTCATGTGTACCGCTTGCGCAGTGTCAAGGTGGTGTGAAACTATTTTATAAAATAAAACTTAATTTAAAAAAATAATATAAATGTCATGTAATTAATTGGGTTATACATATAACGAGCGTCATTCACGCGATATTCGCCAACTGTTAGACATTATACCCGACTAACAGTCCACTTTCTAGCTACATTCACAAATAAAAAACCTACCAACTCAATATACGGTATAAAAATGGGTGCTAACAGATTCTACCTATGATAACTTCTCTGGCGACCAAGCTGTAAACTCACCCGTTCCTGCAATCTTACAAACGCGAAACGTGGCATTAAATTACTCTATAACCATATGACCATGGTAACTGGTGCCTTCATTTGTTCAGATAGATATCGAAATTGTCCGCTTGATGCCTCGCATAATGATGTTTAAAAAAACAAAGTTAGTTTTATCTGCCCACACAAATTAACTAATCGCTGAAAATAACTCAAGTATGCTTTATTTAGGTTAGAAGTTCGATATTTCTCTCTGAAACGAGCTTCATCCTAAAGGCCTTGCAATTAGTTACCTTTCTCGGAGGTGACGCTATGGAACTACAACTGTTACTAAGAGGAGTCCAGGTCTCCTCCATTGGTTATGCATAGAGTAAGTAGTTCTCTCTATACTAAGTAGCTTTACAAATTCGATATTCAATTTCCTATCAGATGACCGTTTGACGACGAGTAATCAATGGGAAGAATTTCCGGGAAGTCAATTAAAATAACTTCCAGTCTTCTAAATAGAGGAGGTGGATGTACCAAGATTATTATATGTGACCCCTTTCGTGCTTCCAAATGTAGTCCTTCGCCATACTATCCATATAATGGAGATTGACTACAGATCATTGGAAATACCTAGTTCAGGAAGAAAAAACAATTAGCACAATAAGTAAATTATTTATTATTTGGAACTGATATATAAATCATAATCAAAAAAAAAATAGTTTTGAAAAAATTCGAAACCGGGTGCGACAGTATAAAACTTAACGGACAATTTTGAAACTGTTGCGTTGTAGAATACAATGCAAATCGAATTAACTTCAAAAGAAAATGGTAGCATTAGCCTTCAACTAAAATGACGAAAAACTTTTTTTACTTTACCCTTGCAAAATAGCAAAGAATATTTTAAAATTTGTTCGCCTATAACCCATGGATAGAGATCAACTATGTAATATCCCTTGCAAGTTTGGAGCTCAGACATGAAGCGCTTTTGACACCTCGAACATTTCTCTACGTTAACTCTAACCGCCCTGATTAATTGGGGAACAGCTCTGATTTGAACTTGACCGAACACCATCTTTAACAGGTGCGACGTAGCTAACCTTTCTTGGGGCAGTTTTGTGTCTTTTAAAGTAACCGTTCTGTTGAAAATTGAATGCTGTAGCTAATCACTACTAAAACCACAACTTTAGCGCAAATAATAAGTTGGTCATACGTATACGAAATTGCCTTTGCTCTTGACGTTGTAAGGCAGAAACTTAAACTGCCTTAGTTCTCTCTGTTCTAATGTGTATTTCGTATAAGCATAGCAACAGTATCCATCGCCCATTTTTACTTCATTGAAACAGATACTGATTGTTCCTATAATAAAAATAAAATGCAGGATTCAAAATACCAAAGATAACATCCACCATTTAAATGCATCTAATAAATGACGAAATTGCGTAGAGATGAAACAAAATACTTACAATAAACTTCTGCCTTTAGTGATTCCGGTAATAGAAAAATTGCTGCAAGTAGATCAAACTGAATTTCTTCAAGCGGCACTTATAGATAACAAATCTAATAAGGTATATGCTGATTTACTTGTACCTACTTATTACCGGTTTACTGATGCATGAGAAAGCAATTTTTATCTACTAATATTGGCAAACATTTGTTAGCTCCATACGGATAAGCACTTTGTATGACTAAACATGATAGTTTCCAAAAATACCAGTGGTAGTGTCTCAATTTTATCTCAATACAATTGTCATAGTTTTTCTAGACAAGTCATTAGCAATTGTTTTCAACGATCACATCACATTCTTCATAGTTTAATCTACACAATTTTTCTTTTTTTGCAACAAACATTAAATTGAACTGAAAAACGTTGCTACGCCTGTAATAGTATTCTCACCGCAACTTTATATGTTTCCGCTACTTTGCCTTCATAGTCTAGCTCTAGAACTATACACTGACAGCTAGAAACTAAGGCAAATCAGCATGTGTAAGGCCTGTTAAGAAAATTGGGAGCGGTACATTACTTTTCTGTTATCAAGCATAATCTAATAATACAACGCAGTCTCAGTGAACTTCGACGCATCTGTAACAGTTACTGTAATAAACAACACAAATTTAGTTTCATGCGTAATGTACATCAGCATACCCAGTGCATCGTGCAAAAAATGAATATCAAGAAATACTTGCATCGTTTGTTAGATACATTATATTAAAACATCGTATTGCTTTATTTTCTAGGAAAAACGAGGTTTTTTACTTTAATTTAACATAGTGCTGGGTATCCTCTATCTACCTGGCAAAAATACACTACTATTTGTTCATACCTCAAGAAGGTGTATACAGCACAGTAATTAGTAAGCAAAATAGCGGCCGACCTCGGTGGTCTAGTGGTTAGCGCATTTGCCTTTAGATCCGAGGGACGCGGGTTCGAACCTGGCTGAGGTCGGCGAAATTTTTCTAGCGGGGAAAAATCTGAAAATGCGCCTTCTGTCGGATAAGAAGTACCGTAGGTCCCGTGCCACTGCGATGTGTGACACGTTAAAAATCACTACTGGAGTTGGAATTACCCCAGATAGGCAAAATTTTTAGTTAGGGTGTACAATGGGCCAAATGTGGCCTAAGTGCATAGAGATGCTTGGAAAACCGCGTCCTAAATCTTGCTCTTTCAAAGCAAACAAGCAAGCAAGCAAAATAGCTCTCAGGAAGCCCTTAAAAATCAATAGAATCTTAGGACGCGATGGGTATTATTAGATTGCAAGGGTTTCACTAAAGATCATAATAGGTCAAAATTATGAGAGGCAATAGTTGTTGCTAGAACCACTCCATAAACAATTTATAATCTACTAACGACATTATTCTTCTTATTACGCGGATCCATTTTAGAGGGTATTCAAATTTTATTGATTGCTACTCATAAGAGATCTGTTGTATACATTGACAACCACATTCTTAGGTTTTCCACCCAAAAATTCACCTCCTGGAAGTCCCCTTCTTCCAACACTTTCACCTGGAGTCGTATTCGCATAAACTCATAATTTTTTCATTTCATGTATTCGAGCTTCCTTTTCTGTATGTGTTGATAATTGAGGTGGTTAAGTATTTCTCCTTTTTTGTCGGGGACTTCTTGGTTAATTACATAACCAACCCAAATAATTCTGATGATGCTGCTATTTAACCATATTTTAAACGTCTCTAGCTTTTTCATATATACTTTAATCAAAGTCTAACTAATGACAGAAGTACAACATAGAGACCAAAGATTTATCCTCATTAATTTCATCACAGTGACTGAAACATGATAAAAAAGAAATACCGTATAAACAATACGGGGAATACCATGGTCAACTACAAAGAACTTCTAGGTATTGTACTCAGAAGTTACACAGCTTCGTAATATTACAATATTCAGCGTTGAAACAAATCGAGTTTTACTGAAAATGTTTGTGATTGTAACCTGATACCGTGATTTAATTGTGGCACGTATAGCATTTGTTTGTGACAAGCATTGGACGTTGATTTACTTTTATTCACGACACTGCACGATCGCTAACCAAAGTATTCTTGTTGAGCCAGAAATTGTTAAAAGATAAATTTTCTCAACTTGAATGTTGCCTATGCTTGCGCCACCCTGCAACGATAATTTTTTGGAACAAATTAACGACAAGTAAACACTCTTCGGTCACTGGCACAAACAGTCTGAAGTATAGCCTAAACGATTAGAGTAGATTGGTTTACATACCCAGAGTTCGACTCCCGAGAAAAGTCATAATATCTAAGTGGATTTTTCAACGGGAACTTCAGTCTCTAGATTGATTCAGCCCTAAATGAATGCCTAGTGGTAACACCACAGAGTAATAGTAGGCGGCTGAGGTGTAGTGCTGGCCACATTAGCTTCCTAGTTATGCCAACCGGTCCTAACAAAAGTATCAGCTGTACGTGCTACTCTCCCAAAGCGTCGTGAAGCTATAACAAAGACTATTATTACTAAGATATAAGATCTTGAGCTTGAAGATATGCCTAACAATAACTAATATTTTGGGTTCTTGCACCTACTAAACTTTGCTTTGGGCAACGTCGATCTTAATTACTTTGTCATCTACTTCGCAAGACGTCGAGGAATCAATTCAATATCTTATTTACTTTGAATTTCGTCCAAGCTTAATTTTTAAATACTGTAATAAAACAAGATGATATAGTTTGCAATACATTTGTGAAAAACTAAGATTTTTTGATTAAATTTGTATTGCATTGCCTTGGAACAACTTTGTAATAGTAATTGTAAGGTGTTCTGTTTATGTTAAATATAGTAAAAGATTACACAGCGCGCATTAATTATTTTGTTAAGATTTTATAGCGAATAACAATATTTTCAGTAACATGTTTAAAATAACACACAAAAGAATACGAGTACAATGCATAAAATGTTAGTAATAATTATATTATTTGCTTTAAAAAGTAGCCATGACTGTTAAAACGAACAGCCGTTGCTGGCGCTCCTGGACGGTAAAGTTTTGACAAGCTTCGTGATTAAGCTGGAACGTTAATTAAACCCTAAGTTATTCACTAACAACTGGGGTTATTTTTACCCTCTCTGCTTTTCTTTCTTACTTTACACATACATTATCATTTATTTTTAAAACATTCGCTCGCTGCAACTATAATATTCAGGGAATAAAATGCAACCTAGACCCATTTATATTGCTCTGCGTAATTATATCCGAACATAATCTGCATTTTATACACCTACGTAAAACTTGCAGACGCAAATTATAGATAAGCTCGCATAACTGCACCTGGAATCCTAGAATTTTACATAATATATATGTTCCGGAATTATCTATAATCCCAAACGCTGTTTACAGTAATCTAACCCTGATAAAGCGTTTTCTTGTTGGTTAAGTACGAGGGCAGTCTTTTAAGTTTTTACATAATTGGGGAAAAAATATTTTTTGGAATCAACTGTTTTATTGCTTTTCAAAATATTCGCCTTTAAGATTTATACACTTTTGCATGCGTTCAAATTAAATCTTGAAACGTTTTTTCCACTCTTAAGTTGGTATCTCAAAAACGTCGTTTTTGAAGGCTTCAACAGCTTCTTGAGGTGATGAAAATCGCTGTACACGCATCTTTTTTGACATTCGGGAACCATAAATCAGGTGAATGCGGACAATCAGACATTAATTCGATGGTTTTTCTACTTCAAATAATCAATTGTTTCACGTGCTGTTTGGCATTGTTATGATGAAGAATGATGCGACGTTTCTGTTATTTTTCCTGATTTCCTCGATGACTTCTGGCAAACAAATTGTTGTATACCATTCAGCTTCAGCAGTTCTCCAATTCTCTAAAGGAATGGTTGCGATATGTCCAGCACAACCGAAGAAACAAGCGATCATTTTCTTAGAAGTGCTTCGTGAACGAACAACTTTTGTGGGATTCGGTTCATCTTGGAACACCCAAACAGTGAATTGTTGCTTAGTTTCTTGTTCATACGAATATATCCACGTTTTCTCACCTGTTACGATGTTGTGTAAGAATTTTGCAGTTCCTCGGTCGAATGTTTTGAGCATTTCCTTACACCGATTAAAACGAGCCTTCTTTTAAGCTTCGGTCAAATTACACGTGATCTATCGGGAACAGATCTTTTTCACAGCTAAATGTTCACGCAAAATCGAATATACTGCAGTTTTCGATATGCCTAAGGATGCCTCTATCTCACAGTAAGTCACATGCCGATCTTCTTCAATCATGTTGCGCACAGCATCGATATTTTTGGAATAACAACCGATTTTGGTCGACCTTCACGAAATTCATCACTGACGGACGTACGATCACAACGAAATTCTGCAAACGAATTGTAAATAGTCTTTTCTGATGGTGCTTTAAACTAAAAGGCTGTCCTCGTATTAGATTCATCTGTCTGAAACAGTGACTTCAAAGAAACGCAATGATCCCCAGTAAGTTGATGCTGACCTTATTCTGCGATCGTGAAATCATTTTTGAGTTCAGTATTTTTAGGAAATAGTAAAAAAAGAAAACCCCGAAAATATTTTTATGCTATTACGTAAACATTTTCTTTATACAACGGTAATTAAGGGATCTGGCAACCAAAAATTAAATGTAACTTTTTACATCGACAAACCATTATATTCGATTGCCTGTCCGCCACGGCGGGGCTTAGAGCTATCTACGTGAACGCGCGAAAAGTAACTGCAGCCAATGTGCAGTACGATAGAGTAAATTCGTAACTGTAGTAGGTGTTTTGGCGTTGTTCTAATTGTGAGAAAATTAGATACATTTTAGGATTAGGGTTGCATGCATTATATTTTTAAAGGATGGTAGTTTGTAATAAGGTAAAAACTTTCCCTAAATCAATACCACATATGTTATAAAAGTAGATTGGTTTTAGCGTATTTTTGCGCTACGCTCGACAATTTTTTATCACAAGTACTTATAATTTTTTCACCTTATATCAATCTTGCATATGTCTACTAGTTATTAAAAACAGCAAGTAGAAACTTGGCCTATTAACATAGCTGCGGTAACAAGGGACAACGCTAATTTTAGCCTTTTTTGAGTCACTTAAGTAACCTCTTAAGCCTTAAAGAATATAAGGGCCTATTGTTAAAATATTCTTAATTATTTACTACATTACGTGCTACAACTCTACGTCACTATGTACTACAGTAACAATACAATACGTAAACTGTATGCAAATGTTATATTGGTGAATGTATTCGTTTTTTCTAATTTAAGATTACAACATGTATTAGTTTGTTATTTAGAGTGGAAGCCATTGGTTTGCATGCACTTCTAAAATGTTTTTATAATAATTAGCCTTACCATTATATGTTACAATAATGACCGTTTCTTAAACCGACATTATAATTCAAACTTAACTTCATGCAACATGCTGACGAAAGGTGTAGACATTTAAGGGTCATGCTGTTCAATCAACAACATGTTGAAAAATCTTAACCAAGAAGGGTCCTCAAACAAACCATTTGCGAGAACCCGACCCCCGAGGCCGGCTATTTGTGCTTACTTCAGTTCGCAGTACCTGTAAAGAAGCCTGCCGAGATCCAACAGCGGATTGACCAAGGCTGCCAAACTATCCGTCCATTACCGGAAATTTTTGAAACTCTGGAGGGTTCCTTGCTGAAAGGTTCAGTCATTGTCAATATGAAGAAGATCATATTAAGATAACTTTTTTAAAAACTGAAGATAAATAATTTATTGTATTTTTCGGCGTTAATTATTAATAAAGGAAATCGTTCATATATCGTAACGGTTGATTTGAAGGTCAATGTTGATTGAGACTTTTCGACTTGTTTTGAAAGTAGTTCTTAGATATGAAACATATTTTAAACACTCTGTATGTATTTTAAATTTACTTACAATTAGTCTGCTTAAAAAACATACATAAGTTGTGATCTTTTAGAAAAGGTTGACACAACCCAACAAAGTCTTATTTAATCAATTTTCCATATTCGTATTCATCCTGGGCCGACATATTTTGGGATTAACAAGTTCACCTTCATTTCTTAGTTTCAAGCTCTTTAAATATTTTTCAGACAGTCTCCTAGTTGGATAGCGCCTAATACATAAATAGCGAACTGCAGCCGCATTTTCACGGCATTCACAAGAAATGAGGAACAATTCTGCTTTTCGTTATTGCAAAACCTTTTACTTAAAATTGACAGCTCGACTTAGTATTGTCATAAGTATGCAACATTGCAAAATGCCGAAGATTCCTCGAACTTTTTGGATCGGCTTGTTACTATAGACGAAATGTGGATCCATCACTATGACCCAGAGACTAAAGAGCAATCCAAACGGTGGAAGCATGTTGGTTCTCCACGACCCAAACAATTCCCTGTCAAAAATCGACTCGCAAAATTCTTGCTTCTGTTTTCTGAGACAAAGGTGGGATAATTCTGATAGATTATTTGGAACTTGGTAGAACTATCACGGGAGCATATTATACTGAGTTGCAGTGGCGGCTCGTGAGTTAAGAAAGAGGGTGGGCACACGAAAAAACTTACCTATTTTTTGTACATAAAATCCATTCTCCTATTTTTCATGCTGGAAAAGACGTCTATGACTTTGTTGTCAAAATTCGGGATAGACTGGACGAACTTCTTTTCTATTGATAGGACCGCCAATGCGTTCAGTCGATCTTTTTGCACACAATTAACTTCCATCATTGAAAAAACGTCACTTTCGTCTTTGAATTCAAACGCGCGATTGCGCGAAAACAGCGCTCCAAAGTCTAAATTCAAACGTTGACTGCAACTCGGGAACAATCTGCTCGGTGCCCCATTCGCCTGGTATATCGCGTATAGCGAAGATAACCGATAGGCAACCGAATCTTGCTCTACATAAGTACAAATCAGAACGTTCCCCGGAACATAGTTTTGAGCGTGTTAGCCGCGCCTTTGGTGCGGAAGGAAAATTTGATACCATCGTTAAAATAATGAAATTAAAATAATGCACAGAATTACATGCGAATTTCTTTCTGTGTTTATCTTGGTGGTTGGGTGGGCACGTGCCCTTGTGCCCTTTCGTACAAGCCGCCACTGCTGAGTTGCTAACTAAATTTCGTAAAAAAATTGTGGAAAAACGCCAGAGGTGTGCTCTTTTTGCAAGACAACGTTCCTGCTCACAAGTCGTTGATTGCACTGCAAAAGAATTGATGAAATTGGTCTTGACTTGGTTAACCACCGGTCCTATTCTCCGGATTTAGTACCGTCAGACTATTATTTGTTCCCAAAACTCAAAAAACATTTGAAAGGTTTTCGACAAATGACGAAGCAATATGTGCCTGAGGAGTGGTTTGCAGACCAAGGCAAAGATTTTTTTTAATGGCTTTATGACCGTTCTGCTGTGTGTATAAGTCTTAAAGGAGATTAAGTTAAATAAATAAAATTTTGTTCTGAAATATTGTGGCGTTGTATATGGTAGGCTAAGTACTTATCAATACCGCCTCATACTGTAACAGTCCGAGACTATGCCATATGTTGGAAATATAACCTTTTTAACTAAACAGTTGCTGTGATTTTGGTGTAGACAATACATTTTTCCTATTGTCTTCATAACTATATTAACAGTAATATGCAATCTTTCTGGATAATCATTTGTTAAGTAACTAACAAGATATCTCAGATTGAAACAAAAAGGAAAACCACAAAAATAATAAAAGCTTATGATAAAAAAGTAGTGCAAAATAGGGTAGAAAATCTGATTTGAACTTTAGTTAGCCAAATGTTTTCACCTTATTACAAACTAGTTCCTACAAGGACATTATGCTTACAATCAGTATCAAGCTCTATCAAATTTTCTTAAAATAAAAACGATGCCACGACTCTGTTGACAATTTATATGACGGTATACTATAAGTGTTTCCATTTACACTTCGCTTTCCAGGTGGACTTGCTTTGGCCCCTACAGCAAACGTCGCAGTTTACAGTGACCACATTGTACTAGTATTTCCTCGAAGAGATTCAGAACTGCTAAAATCGCTACGACTTGATTTTTAATAGAGTAAGTAATGGTGAAAATGAGAACACATACTAGAAACAAATTAAATCTATGCATTTAGCCATCGAAATGTATATGTACTTATGTAATTCATGGGTTTTGTTTCAAGAACGTAACCACCCTACACAAAAATTCCAGAAAGTAATCGTTACATTATTATTCATATGAATAAATGGTTTTCTGATAGAGTAGGAGACACACTTTTGTTATGTGCACTCAAAAACAGCATCCGTGATAAAACATCTGTATCCTTTTCCGCCGCCATTCCAATCGGCGGCGGTTGTCGTTTGCTCAGCTAAGGACAGCCTCATTCCCGCTCACCAGCACATGTTGAAAACAGATTTATTTTGCAAAATTAAGCTTGATTTCCGTTCCGAATTCGTTTAAATATGTATGTGGATGTGGAGCGTTACACATAGAAGCAAACTCACATGTACCCTGGCAAATACAAAAGGTTTTCCATTTATGATAACAAAGAAAGAAGTACTTTCTCAAGAACAGTGGGTATTGGAAGAACAACGAATGTCATTGTTTGTGTTGAGTGAGCAATGTTTAAAATATCTCTGCGAAATAAGAAGAGAAGCGCCTGGATAATGCAGCGGACAGGCATAGAGGATATCGCAGTGAAAGTAGTGAGACAGAAATGGAACTGGACGAAACATGTCGCTAGAATGGGTGAAGAGAAGTGAACAAATAAAATTATACAATGGAGGCCATGGGCAGGAGAGAAAAAAAGACGACCAAACTTGAAATGGATCGATGACATAAAAAGAACAACAGGCCCAAAGTGGATCCAGCTGCCACAGAACAGTGGAGAATATTAGACGAGGCCTATATCCAAGGACAGACGACAAGGACTGATTATAGAAGAAGAAGAGGAGAGACATGCAAACCTACTGTTTTATCATTTAAATAAAATTAATATACAGTATAATTAACATTTTGTAAATAGTTTTAATTATTTCCTTCTCTATTAATTCCTCTTGTTACTTATCTTACAATGTAGTTATAATTAAATTATAATAGTATATTAAAGAAGTAGTTTCATAAGGCCTTTTCTTAACGCACGAGTCCAAGTTTGAAAAACGAGACGCGAAGCGTCGAGTTTTTCAACGGACCAGTGCGACAAGTGGTCTTATGAAACGTGTTCTTTATACTGTTTTTTCTATTGAGGAAGTTTAAGAGTATTTTAAATAAATTTATGTAGAAAATTTTACGTCAAATCGATTACTAGGGAGTTTTTATAAAAACTTATGGCAGCACTGACAGGTGGCTGAAACTGACATTTCAAACTTTCAAATTCAAATCGAACTACCAACATCGTAAAAAAACAAACTAAAAACAGTGCGATTATAGGCCTCCTTAACGTACTGTTTTTAAGCTAAAACAGTGCGCTTAGAACGGCTTTATAAAACCGAAATAGAAAAAAAAATGTATTTTGTAGGTTTCTAGCAAAGATATTGTTTAATTAATATCGGTTACACTTAACAAATAAGAGTAGGATTTTATTAATTTTTGGCAAGGTTATTATTTACTTCTCTGCAAATCGAATTCATTGTAGTTAAGTTAACATTTTGTAAATAATTTTAATAAAAGATAAAAATGTGTGTTACACTTTCCTAATAATGTTTCGATTAATGAGTTTTAATAAAAATACGTATGTGCGTAAAAATATTTTTTTAAATAGTTTAAATTAGTAGATCAGGAATTTCAGGTAGTTTTTACGTTGTAATTTTTATTGCACTTGCACATAACCATCTGGTCGTGTAAACCAATAGTTATTTTGAGTGAAACGCCTAAAGGCCCTAAAGGACAGACAATACGTATCAACTTTAGTCATAGTAATACGTTTCCATTCCATAGGTTTTATTAAATTTTTGTTCGATGCAAAATTAAAAGAGGAAAATTATATTTATGTACATAAATGCCTGCACTGAAGTACAGGATTACCCTCTTAAAGAAAATAGAGGAAAGCAGTTTTAAGAGGAAAAATTTTCGCATACTAGTTGAAACGAAAGTCTGTTTGCTCTGACTGCGTGCGCTGCTTTGTAATCTCCGAATAAGAAGTTCGAGAATGTTATCTTACATTTTATGAACAGTATAAATAAAATAAATAAAAAATCTATTAGTACATTTTATATTTTATACTGCTGACAATTGTATAATTTAAAGAATCTGTTGCTGTGCATTCTCCGAAGTATCACTAAAACCAAAATTACTGTCAGTATCACCTTCTGCAATAATCACTAAAGAATTCTGTTGTAGTAGCCATAAACACTTCAGTTTCCAAATATTCCTCTTCAGAGACCTCGGTGGGTTAGTGCGAATACGCACTGTCAGTCGAGGTCGCAGTAAAATGCGGTCCGATCGGCCGCGACCGTATCTCATTTAGTTAAGTTTAGGGTGCAGGTTGCATGAATGGATAGTATGTAAGGGACGCCTGCACCCCCCTGAAGTATTGCAAAAGCGGTTGCGGCGGGGGGTAGTATGAATGAATGGAAGAATATTCCTCTTTAACGTGGTTTACATGATTGCAAACTTTGTTCCATTCTTCTTTTGTAATGGATATACATTTTTCCTACGCCAATTTTTGCATTTCCTAAATTAAAAGTAACTTTTTTGGAAGTTACCAACTATTTTACAGTAGCCCAAATAATTCCATGAAATTTAATTCTGGGTGATACGGTGGTAATCTCAGAATACTGAGGCCGTAAACTGCCATTATTGCATTTATTTTAAATTTTTTATGAACTTCTTTGTTATTTGTTATTTGTAATTGCGCCTTTGTCATTCCAAGTGCTGCAAGAATGTCATATTGTGCAAGCTAGTAACATTTATAGCTTCTTATTGTTTAAATTTGGTGCCGAATTTAATTAAACAGCATGATAAGGAACGTTATCAATGACGAGTACCGTGTTTTTTTTTTCAAATTTGGTATTAGTTTTTCGGTCAACCACTTTTCATAATTTTTAAAATTCTTCTGATCATGATAATCTCCATATTTTGTTCCAGACTTGAAAATTAACAATGCGTTATGAATCCATAATATTCCCGTCCTGCATGCAACATTATTATTGAACCCTGGCCTTTTGAAATACCATATGTACAAAAAAATTTTAGATAAAGGGTGGCTTTGTATGTCAGAACGTATGTCGCACTTTGAAACTGCTTTTAAATTGTGGGGATCGAGGGTTTATTTTCAAGTACATATTACAATAGCTAAATGTTCAAAATGTCCACCGTTTTCATCCAAGCATAAATTTACACGCCTTTTCATGTTATCAAATGCGTTTTGGAGCATAACGGGTGTGATATTGGCACATTCTTCAACTATTCGGTTGCGCAACTCAAGAAGTGTGTGACCTGGAATTTTAAAAATTGTGTTTTTCAAATGCGGAAAAACAAAGTAATCAAGAATAGTCAAATCTGGTGATCTCGGCAGAAATTCTGGTTCACAACGTAAACTGATCAGGCGATCGTCGAAAAACTGAAGCAAATAAGCAATGGATTGTGGAGTCGTATGGGAAGTGGCACCGTCTTGTTGGAAATATCCATGTTGTAGCTCATCGTCA
Organism: Limonius californicus; assembly: GCA_014611495.1. Lineage (NCBI taxonomy): Eukaryota > Metazoa > Arthropoda > Insecta > Coleoptera > Elateridae > Limonius > Limonius californicus. The sequence goes on from JABXWE010014301.1 coordinate 17,485, forward strand.
TGAAGTTGGTGTGTGAAGGGGTTTAAGATATTGTCTCGATATCTTTGAGCATTGACGGTTCCTTCAAAGAATATGGGAATTATCGTCTTCTAGAGACACCTATCCATAGACCAATTTTCTGGGGATGTAACGGGGTCTCACAAAATATATGAGGGTTTTCAGCACTGTACATCCTCATGGTTTGTGAATTAATATACCCTGATAAATGAAACCATGCTTCATCTGTAAAGAATGTTAAATCCAAGAGGTCATTGTTATTCAATAAATGTTGAGTGAACCATTGGCAATACAACACGCGCCTGTTATTATCACCCGGTAACGATTCATGAGTTGTCTGCATCTTGTAAGGAAATAGACCAACGTCTCTTCTCAAAATTGTTCTACAGGTACCTACACATACAGGAACTTGTTGTACGAGTCGGCGCAATGATGTTGTAGGTGCTTCATTCATAATCTCTTGAACATTTTGAATGGTCTCCTCTGTACGGACTGTTGGCCTTCCACTTCCGCTCTTCCGTGTTACGCTTCCTGTTTCTCTAAATAACCGCACACAATTTCGTACCACATTAAAAAAATCGGCCTCCAGAAACACAAAATCAGGAAACTGTTGTCGAAATTCAACCATACAAGGACGGGTACTGTAAATCCATTCCCCATTTTCAAGATTTCCATTGCGAAAATAAGATTCAACGATGAATCGCTTATGTATTTCTGTAAACACCATTATTAAATTAAATCTGATTAAAACTGACATTTAATTGTCTTAAAATCATCAAAGACCGACGTATTGAAGTACAAAGCCACCCTTTATCTAAAATTTTTTTGTACATATGGTATAATAAACTCTTGGTCGAATTATCGAACCAAGATTTACATTTTGTATGGCCGCTATGTATGTCTCGTCCATATAAATAATTGGTCAATTTTGGTTCCGGTACATTTTAAATTTTGTAAGAAAGTTGTAATTTCTTATACAGGGTGTCTCAGAAAGAATGGGCCAGCGTTTAATCATAGATTCTTTAGGTAAAAATAAACCGATTAAACCTAATATACCGTAGGCAGAAAGTCCTTCCTTAAGAAGTTATAGGGCCTTAAAGTTCAATTTTTTATTTTTCTTTTTATTGTAATTTCCACAAATCTAAAGATATTTCTTTGAAATTTGGTATACATACTTATCATTATGTAGTACAGTCATGGAATTATTTTCATTAACCAGACTTGACCGCAAGAGGCACTTAACCTAACACTTAAATCTTATTTTGGCTCTAACTTTGTTATTAGTAGAAAGTTTTAAAATTTTTTTTATTTTCTGAAAGAGAATTAAAAAATACAAAAATAAGGTACTCTTAGTTCATACGCGTAGAGGCAACCGTTGGCCTTAAAATGCTTGTCCCAAGTTTTGGGTTGTCGTTTCGACATGCAATTATCAGGTAGCCATGATCACAAAAACAATGGATAGTGCTTGTGACCTACAGTAAAGAACAATGCTAAGTCAAATTAATACTTTGGTGTTATAAAAATTGTATTTTTAATTTCTGTTTCATTTACGAAAACGCCTGGACATAACGAACGTTGCTGCATTTTCGTAAATCCAAAACAGAAATTAAAAATACAATTTCTATAACACCAAAGTATTTAATTGACTTAGCATTGTTCTTTACTGTAGGTCACAAGCACTATCCATTGTTTTTGGGCTACCTGATAATTGCACGTCCTTACAACAACCCAAAACTTGGGACAAGCATTTTAAGGCAAACGGTTGCTTTTACGCGTATGAACTAAGAGTACCTTATTTTTGTATTTTTTAATTTTCTTTCGGAAAATAAAATAAAATTTTAAAACGTTCTACTAATAACAAAGTTAGAGCCAAAATAAAATTTCAGTGTTAGGTTAAGTGCCTCTTCCGGTCAAGTCTGGTTAATGAGAATAATTCTGTGGCTGTATTACATAATGATAAGTATGTGTACCAAATTTCAAAGAAATATCTTTAGATTTGTGGAAATTACACTAAAAAGAAAAAATAAAAAATTGAACTTTAAGGCCCTATAACTTCTTAAGGAAGGACTTTCTGCCTAAGGTATATTAGGTTTAATCGGTTTATTTTAAACTAAAGAATCTATCACTAAACGCTGGCCCATTCTTTCTGAGACACCCTGTATCTGTTTTTTCTTGAAGAATCTTTCCATTATTTAAAAAATAATAAAAATAATTTGCCGTAGATCAGCTCCCACCATGAAAGCAGATGAAAGAAAAAGCCAGAAACGATAACAAATTTTCCTTTCCATAAATAAAATAGACATACTTCAAAGGATCTCTCGTTCTTATTTCAGTAAAATAATTATAATGTAGATTGTATGTTACTATTAACCTAAAAACGTCGTTTCCAGACTATGAAAATTACAGTGTAATGCATGGGTTCGTCCCTTTTACGGGGCGTATGCGAGTACATATCTTATTTGAAATATTTTGTTTTAATAGTACAATGACTCAATTCTAATATCTAACGCCTAGACTGTTTGAAATACAATTGGTACCTTGTGTGTAATTTCGTAAGTTATAATAAATGTTTCATGTGCTCTTGTTCTCTCCCACAATTACATAGATACTCATAATATTTTCGCCAATTTAGAGTGTTATTTTTTTAAATGAATAAGTGGCCATCTAAAACCTGAATTTCATTCTTTCGAGCTTTTCTAACACAGTTATTTATCGTCCTCCCCTTTGCATTTTCAATTAATTTGTCAAAATCTGTTTGCCAATTAACGTCGTGGTAAACTACTGAGAGTGATTGATAATCGGCATTTCGTTCTACTTTTTGCGAAGTAGATGAACGGCTTTGTTTTTGTTTCGGCCTTTCAAAAGTTGAACGATGAAAAAAGCAGACTAGACAAAGTTTTTTAATCAGATTTCTTCACTGTACTTTTATTACTTTACAACAGCACTGTATAAAGGAAATAGTTTAAATTCGTTTAATTCTGTTCGCAACAAAGATTTCCCGCCCGCTCTTCTTTGTTGTACGTCGGAACGATTAGGTTTTCCCTTTCTGAACAAATAGCTTTAATGAATAATAACCTCAGATGAGGTCAGCAATTTTTAATTAAAATCTGGCTGAAAAGTGCAGAGAAAGGAGTGCAAAGAACGACATTTCAAAATCTTTTGAGACGGTGAGCTCATTTGAAGCATCCTCGAATCGAAGGTTGAGAAAGACAAGCAAAAATGAAATGCTAACAATTACAAAATGTGCGAATTTTGGGATTTCGTCTGAAGGTATGCTGTGTAGGTGTGATTCGATTATATCCTTGGGACGTGTCATCAGTGTCAGATGAAAGATAGACGGAGATCCTAAACGTTTTATAGCTCAATATAACTTGAACCTGCTTCTACTGATCAAACGTTTCTTTTTTGTACTTGTATGTTTGTCCAATCAATATCACATCTCTAAAGAAATTAAGTCACTTCAAACGGTGATACAATTAAGATGCTAAATAATGCTAACTTCATAAAAACGCCTGGTTAAATGTAACGTGTTCTTGTTGTACTTATTTTTCTAAATACGCAAAATAATGTATCACTTTAATAATACGATATGCTTACTCGCTATTTTATATTAAGTAATTGTTAAAAAGTATTTTTTTAATCTCAAAGGTAGAGAAAAAGTAGTAAACTAAATGTCTAACAGTTTAGCACTAACCTCATTATGTGTGACGAAATTCTATTGCGACTGTAATAGCTTCCATGTCGTCCAACCACATTTAGGTTAAATGAAATTATACAAAAAGTTAATGGGGTAGTTCCCTCTTTCCTGAAAATGAAAGGACATGCCTTTTTTTAATTTCATTACTTCCATCAAATTATTACGAAATGAATATACAGAAGACTGCTGCATTTCCCCATCGAATAGTACATTCATAGTTTCATCAACATTGCATCTAATTTTAAGTTTGGTCACTATTTAATATTACCTTAAACATTTTATGAATTTTAGAGTATAAATAAAATGTTTAATGTAGATATACATATAACATCAGTACAGCTGCAATTTGATGATGAACCTATAAGTTACGATACAATCAATACTTAGTGGATTAAAACATTATTTCTTTGATAACTAGATTGATCAAAAGTTTAATTTCTTCATCACTATTGAAACATAAAATTCATTCCACATCAGGTCAACCGATGTTTGAACCTTTACATCATCGATTTTAATGAATTTTATAGACATGTATTATAATATATCATCATTGTTCCCTGTTGATCTTTGAAGCAGTACAGATTTCGCAGCGTCGAGGTGGTGTGGCCGAAGACTAAGCTGTATGCGTTGTTGCACAACAGGGTCCAACTATGCAAGCTACCGTGCCATGAGCGTAATCCTAATGGCAAATAGAGACCAAGACTTAGTACCAACCACTAGAGCGGTTCGAACCGGGAAGTATTTGGACTATCAAATCCAAAGCCTGGCTGTCTTATCACTGAACCATCCCAGCTGCTTATATACAAGTATATAGAAACACAAATTCAAGAACTTTAAATATTAAGCCTTTCTCACACGTACAGTTTTTAGTTTAAATAAATGTACCTGTTTTCCAGATATTATTTAAAATATGAATTATGTGCTACTTTAAAGTATATTGCCGGCTCGCTATCAGAGCCATCGCAATATCATAACAATCAAACCTCAAGAATTTTTGTTGTAATTTAATTCTCAACAAATACTTGTTTCTATTTATTTCATATTTTTCTAAGTTGCCATTTTAAAGCTTAATAAAGCTTTAGTATTTATTAATTCATCAATACACACTATACTACAAGATAAACAAACCAGTAATAAAACGGCAAATGAGACAGCTGAACGATGGCGGCACATCTTTTCAACAGAATATAAACTGGAGAGGAGTGCCCGCAGGTGAAGGTGGAAAGTGAGAGGTCGTTTATTAAAAATAACAGACGAACCAGCCGCTAATTGACTATCTTGTCCGCTTTCAGTATAAATCGCGCAGGCAACTGCCACGCATCGGAAAGAGTCGCATCATAATAAAAACAAGCAATCTTTTAAATAAGCCATTTTGGACATACTCACTCTAGGAAAAGCTTGAAATAAAGCAATTAGGTACACCTCTGTTTAGCCTTTTTAGTAAAAAAAAAATGTCAGGTATTTTATGAAAGAGGGGAATTGCGGGATGTTTCTACAGCTGTTTCACTTATATCAATATTTTACAAGACGAAATGCGTGACATTCTTTAAGAAACACTAAAACTTTTTAAAATGTTTAGCATTAGCTATGTCTACATGCGATGTCAAAAAAGACTTTTCCTAAAAACTCGATAAAGAAAAATTAGCTGCATTAGGAGTGCATTAGTAGAAAACTTTAATAACGAGATATTGACTAAAAAATCCTAGAATAGATTTTCTATATTGTACAATTTAATAAACACTTACGTGTTGTTGAGTAATTTCGTTGTGTAATGTTGTTAATTTTTTTAATGAAGAAGTTTAAATTATAAAATATTGCGTAACTTTTGCATATGTTTGACTTCATATCTTCGTGATTTGTTATTAAATATTTACACAATAATATAACAAAACAACTTTACCAACTAGAACCACGGTAGAGTAGTGGCCGAAGCGCATGGCTTCGGAGCTATTCTACCGCTGTTACTTATTCAACGTAAACTATTTCGGTCTCGAGATGTTCTAGAAAACTTCTATTAGAACTTAAAATCGGATTATTTTTTAAAAAACAATTCATTTCTACACTTCCTATATGCACAGGTAAAATTAATCGGGCAGATATTCAAACAGTTTCATTGTAAATCACTCACTAACTAACAATTAATTAATAATAATATACGTTCTTATTACATACTATATTTTAATTAGTAGACAAAATATACAAGATGTAGCGAAAAAAATTTTCAATGTGTGAAGGAAATGGTTAACGTTTACTATATATTTAGACTTATTACAGGGAATATTTTTGTCTTATTATAAAGCGCCTTCCTTTACAACACACTATATGCAATCCCAGTACCAAGCTTCATTTAATTGGCTAAAATTTAGAACAATGCCCAGATCCTGTAACCTCTTCTACCAACGATCAGTGACAAACTAGTTACAACTCAGATAAGCTAATACGTCTCTAATACACAGACAATGTTTAAATAAAATCGGTAAAGCTTTTTATAGAAATTGTGTGTAAGTTGCAACATTAAATTACCTAATCACAAATAATACCAGCTCACGCGTTTTCACAGAAACGATGCTAAAATTTCGTTTGTCGAATGGCACTTGTGCTTTTCAACGGTCGTGTGTTCCAATTATGAAAATAATCCAACTAATTTGCTTGCAGTTAATCCGAGTGAAGCGGATTTATTTATTTTAGCGTAGTTGATAACTTACTGTAAACCGTTAATGTTTTCATCGAAAGTTTTTTGTTCAAAGCTCAGTAATATTTGAAAATCTGACTCTCCCTATATTACCAGTCTTTTAATTTGGCCCAGGCGATCTAGTTCCAACCCAGCCAAACTTACGGATATTTACAGGGTCTATGATTACAAGTACATCCAGCGAACTCAATCGTGGCTGATATTAACACGTTCAGTTGGATCAACAATATTCGGTTTTTAAGTAAATCTAACCTCGAACGTGTTAGGTGTATAAATTTAATTTGAGTATAAACTGTATATGTTTTGGTGATTCAGATAAATAAATGTAAACTGTTCCTTTAAAGTGTAACAGTATCCGAATAAAATCCGCATTTGCCATGTGGGCGTAACTAACTGAGAATTGAATGATCGCACTCTTGGCCTGAATAGGGTGAAAATACAGATCAAACGTTTTAAATAAAGGGGCTGACCGACAAAAACCCATGTGTGAAGTCAGAGATGGTTTTGGCATCTTGTTGGTGTGAATCTAGTGCACTAGTGATTAAATATTCTGGTATGTAGCTACAATTAGATAAAGTATGAATGCTGATCGGTATTGCTCGTTATATGAGTGTGGTTGTGATTGAGAGCTCTCGGAGTTTGGCCAGGTTATATTGAAAACTTGTACAAGTGTGGCTAGCCATGGGGTTTTAAAGAATTGCAAACCGGGGCGCTAGGGACCCCAGAATCCTGTGTTACATGTTTCGTGTTAAGCAATTCGTGCGGTTGTCACAGAGACATAGGTGAATGATATTCCTCCTCTATTGACTCTTTCGAGAATGCGCCAGTGCTACTAGTTTTCAGGTGTTCAAATGGTATTAAAACAGAAGTAATTATCTAATGGACAATGATGTGGAAGAACAGTAATCTGAGTGGGCCAATCAAAGGGTTAAGTGAGTCATTTTCTTTTTCATGTTTCCATATGTGGTGTCGCTTATTTGCGACCCTCTTCTGCCATTGGTCCATCCACGGCTCAGTTCCAACACTCTAGCCTTACGATAAGAATACAAGAAATATGTGAAGCTTGGTTTCTTCGTAACAATCTTCTTTGCGAGCTGAATAAAGTCTTTCAACAAAACCAATCCTGTTCTTTAAAAAATTCAATGCCAAAATTTAGAGCAGTAATTTTTCAAATCAATATACAGGGTATATTAAAACGTGTGGATAATATTTACACCACGCTATTCTACGTTGAAAATCAAACATAAAACTCTAATACCATTTTAGTATTAACTCTGTGGTTAAGGAGTTATTAATGGCGAAACTTTAAAATTTCTTTCGACTTTGGTTGAGAAATCGATTTAAATAGTATCTACAACACATCGTTCAACAATTAAAATAAGTAATCAAATATAAATTATAACATTTCGGTAATTAGTTTACGTATAATTTAATGTTTAAGAATGCAAAATCTTGGCGATTTATAGTTTCGGAAGACGTTGCAACAATGCATTATAGGCCGGGTTGATTTTTAAAATGTAATAATAAAAAATTGATAGCTGTATGTATGACTGACGGTTTGACTATTGTCATTTTTGACAATTGAAAAAGTCACTTTTCTAATATTTTCGTAAAATTTCTGTTTCACTCATTATTTAATAGTTATTCGCTGTTATCATTGTTCTAAGTTACTTTGTTCCTTATTTGTTTCTTCTGTTTTGTGTTTTTTGTTTTGAGACAAATCATGGCATACAGTTTTCCTGAGTACGCAGATATGTATTTGATATTAGGCGAATGTGGCGGTAATGCTCACCGAGCTTCAAATTTATATGGCGAACGTTATGTACCTACACATGACACATCCTAATGCCCATGTTATTCAAAGACTAAATCAGCGCTTAAGAGAAACAGGAAGAATGGAACCTGTGCAGGGAGTTGGTGGAAGACCACGACATGTATTACAACCCGAAATAGAAGAGAACATCTTACAGGTATTTGAAGACGAACCTCGAGAAAGTAGCCATTATGTAACTCGAAGACTTGATATTAGCCATTCTGCTGTACATCGAGTCTTAAGAGAAAATCTCTTACATCCGTTCCACTTCCAGCGAGTCCATGGGTTGCTTCTGGAAGATTATCCGCGATTTACTCTTCTCGATCAAATGCTAGGCCCGGGCATTTACAATCCGGCCCAGGCAGATCTCTACTTCGAATTTCATGATTAATTACTCCCTAAAATTACTACCACACCTTTTAGAAGTATAGTAATTATTTAGCTATACAAATCTGGTGTAATTGTTTTTGGTTTGTTTTTGCCGCTGTCGGAGGATCGATTTTTTTACCACATCCCACGTGGGTTGTCGCTAGCCCTGATAAATACAATGAAGAAAACCCATTATCTAAAAATATTATATTTTTTGTTATTAATAGATTTAGAGTGGCAATATTTCAGATTTACTTTTTTATGCTACATATTTGTTTAAAGTTAGTGTGCGTTATTTTTTTATTTAACATCAATTGTAATTCAGACATTACATTCATTAAATAAATGAATTACCTAAATGCATCATGAAATATTAATAATTTAAAACTACCTCCGACTTCTGGATTATTTTCCACTCAGAAAATACCGGGCCGTTAAGAGCTAATAAATGTCAACAAAAAGTAGGATAATTTCTAGGGAGTAGTAAAATCCGAACGGGTCATGTCCCGAAACATAAAGCTCACAAACTTAATGCTCCCTAATAACTTCCCAGAAGTACGAAAATTACTCTTTTAATTACTACTAAAAACTAACATAATTCAGTTTATGCCTCCAAATTTTCCAAGTTTTATGTCAGTTTCATCATACTGTGTACGTAAAGCCAACGCATTTGTTTATTTATTTTAAAACTTTTGTACATAGATAAATTATTAGCCATTACTTTTATTGCCCACTTGCAGGTCCAAGAAAAGTTTTACACATGAAACGACAAGGTACTCTTAATTCATTTTCTGAAAACGTCTAGCTCCCGAATGCTCACTCTTAAGACGACCAGTTCTACGGAGTTTTATTATTTTACGCTTGATAACATTTTAGCATGTGCTCCAGTTCGTCACCGTAAAAGATGACAAGGGACATTCACCTTTCCTAACGAAAAACTTCAAATAAGCCAGTAGCGAGTTGCTATGTATTAAAAGTTTAATTATTTGTTTCCAATGGCATCGAGTATAGATTCCAAACGTTATTACTAAGGGCTACTGCTGATTTTATTCAACACAATTATAAAATGCAAATGGGAGCATGTACAGTACGGTTGAGAGAAATTTTGCGTCAGAAAACAATTACTTACTAGACAGCCACAAGTAAATCCCTATAACCCTTATCTTAAGTTGGGGATCTTCTTTATCTCTTACCCTTGCCAATATCCTTGTCCTTATCCTCCAATGTCTTCCGGGATAATATTTCCTCTCTTTATTGCTATATCTTTGATAATGTCCTCCCATCAAACTCCAGGTCTACCTCTTTTGCTATGCCCATCGAACCCCATTTCCAAAACTCTTTCTGGGTGTCGGTTCTCATGCGGATAAGGTGTCCATAACATTGAAGTTGCTTATTTTCCACCTCTTCCACTTCTAATTTCTCTATTATGCTCTTGTTTCTAATTCTGTCTTTTCGAGTAGTAACTTTTTTTTCAAATATTTCTGTTCGAACTTTAAGTGTAGTTTTTTTTTCTTTTTGAATATGCCGCTATTGACTGTTTAGACAGCGCCACATGTGGCCGAGAGAGGAGTGAGAGAAGCGGCCATGAATGTTAACATGGCGCACCACGTTGTGGTGGCATTGCGAATAGTTTGCAAATAAAATAAAAAAAAAGGAAAAGTGTCTTATTGTAATTAAGATTTAAACATGGTCCTTCGATCCCGATGAACAAGAAAAATATAAGGAAAGCATCGATTCATCGATCAACTGTAGATTGCCTCCGGCTTTCGACTCCCGCAGCCATTTTTGCGAGTCAAGCAGCGAGTCGCGATCAACAATCATCACGACGCCTTCGGTACCGAAGCAACAAGCACAAACAGCCTGTGGATTGCGAATTTTACCTGTAAGTCCATCCCAATTACTTTATTTACTCCTAAATTGGTCGACCTGTGTTAATATTTGTTCGATAATGGCCTCACTAGAAGAATTAATTATGCAACGCGGCCATCTCAAGGCCCAACTAACGCGGTTTTCCAGCTATATAAGAAAGCAAACCCTTGATACTGTAAATGACAAAGTGGTAATCGAATTGCAACACCGCAGTAAAAAATTAGAAACTACGTGGGAGCAATTCGATGAACTGCAAACAAAAATTGAGTCCGCTAAGGGGGATGAAGGGGCTTTAGAACAGCAGGGCGAGAGGGAATCTTTTGAAAACACATACTACGATTCTGTTTCGCTAGCTGAAGCTATCATAAAACAAAAACAAAACGTTGGTAGTTCAAACAGATCCAGCCAAATTTTAGGGAGTAATCAAATACAACATAACCTAAAGCTTCCAACTATTAATGTGCCAACCTTTGACGGCAGTTATGAAAATTGGCACAACTTTCGCGACAGCTATCGTACGCTAATACACACAAACCCGACAATTGATACCATGCAAAAATTCCTTTACTTGCGTATGTATTTAAGTCAAACAGCTTTGCAGGTAATTGATTCAATAGAAGTGTCTGAGATAAATTATGAAAGTGCATGGGATTTGCTTAATAAGCGGTTTGAAAATAAACGATTAATAGTAAATAATCACATTCGCGCAATTTGTGACATGCCAGTTATAATTAAGGAATCATATGTAACATTACGCGAGCTCCACGATAAATTGTTGAAACATTTGCGGGCTTTACAAAATCTAGGCTTGTCTACTGAAACTTGGGACGCGCTTATTATTTATATAGTTTCAGTCAAACTTGATTGCACATCGCAAAGGGAATGGGAAACTTGCATCGCCAGCAAAAACGAGTTACCAACGCTCAACGAATTTACGGAGTTTCTAAATGAGAGGTGTCGAATATTAGAAGCGATTAAACCAAAAATTAATCAGGTCAATAAACCAGTTGTAGTCAAAAACAAGATGGCTGCTTTAGTTGCGTCTGCGGGTTCACAGCACTTGTGTCAATTTTGCGGATCGGCAGCTCACGCGATTTATAAATGCGAATCTTTTGCGGAATTAGCTCCCAATGTTCGTATCGATAAGGCAAAACAAAGCCAGCTTTGTATAAATTGTTTACGCAAGGGTCACCGCTCAAATCAATGCAAATCTACAATGCTATGTAAACATTGCCAGCGTAAACACAATTCGTTGTTACATTTGGATTTTGGAAATAAGAATAACGCAAGTAATAATGCAAATTCGAATCCTAATACAAGCGATAACATTAGTCTGCCGAGTCAGGGAACATCCGACACTTCTCTTAGTAATCACGCTATATCAAAATCCCTAACATCCCAAATTATCCTTTTATCGACAGCTTGTGTGTACGTCAAGGACGTTTCAGGGCAACAACACCTGTGTAGGATTTTGCTCGATAGCGGTTCGCAAGCTAATTTTATTACGAAGGCTCTACAAGAAAAATTAGGGCTACCTGTGAACAGAATAAGTTCAACGGTGATAGGAATAAATCAGTCGTGTTCAAGTGTGACTCACAAGACACAAGTTGATATTCAATCTCGTGTTAATCAATTTAAGGCTACACTACAATGTTTGATTGTTCCTGAAATTACGGAAAATATGCCAGCAATGTCGTTTAGCGCAACTCAGTTAAACATTCCGCAAAATATTAAGATGGCTGATCCTAATTTTAATGTCGAAGGAAAAATTGATATGCTATTGGGCGCATCTATATTTTAGCAACTAATATGCATAGGGCAGATTACTACTAATAAAAACCACCCTACATTACAAAAAACAAAATTAGGTTGGATTATCTCGGGTCCCTTCTCTATAATGTCGCCCGTGAATATAACTCATTGCGGTTTTACTCAAAATTTAAATTTAGAACAGCAATTGGAAAGATTTTGGGACATAGACGATTGTCTTGAGAAACGGGTGTTGAGCGAAGAAGAGCAACAATGCGAAACACATTTTAAAAATACTACCAGGCGTGATCAAACGGGTCGCTTCGTAATCAGCATACCCTTTAAACAAAACAAGGAAGAGTTAGGAAATACGCGCGACGTAGCATTAAAGCGTTTTTACTCTCTTGAAAGACGATTGAATCGTGAACCCGAGTTGAAGAAAGACTACGCAGTCTTCCTTCAAGAGTATGAGAATGCAGGTCATATGGTTCGCATTGACGAGTCTCGCGAAGCAGAGGAAGGTCTAAAATCATACTTACCTCATCACGCCGTGATAAAACACGCAAGCACTACTAGTAAGACGCGGGTTGTTTTTGACGCATCAGTTAAGTCAGATAGTGGGTTGTCGTTGAACGATATTCAATTAATCGGCCCGGTCGTACAGAATGAATTGTTCACAGTCATCCTGAGGTTTCGCAGGCACAGCTACGTAATCACGGCGGACGTAGAAAAAATGTACCGTCAAATCTTAGTCTCGGGACCTGACCGCCGCTTACAAAGAATTTTCTGGCGTAGCGACAGCTTTGAGGAGGTGCAATGTTTCGAACTACAAACTGTTACCTATGGTACCAGCAGCGCTCCGTATCTAGCGACACGATGTCTACAACAGCTTTCTTTTGATCATCAAGCGGAGCACCCTACAGCTTGTGAGGTCATTCGCAACGACTTCTATGTTGACGATCTGCTCTCGGGAGCTGAAACCATTGAAACTTTATTGCAGTTAAAACACGACGTCTCACAAATCCTACAATCTGCTAGGTTCCATCTAAGGAAGTGGCTCAGCAACGAGCCACAAATTGTTTCTAATTCTGTGGATGAAAATGCGAACTTAACTTTTGGTATTAACAACGAGTCTAAAACGCTAGGAGTATTGTGGAATGCAAATTCAGATTCGTTTAAATACACAATAAATATGTCCAATCAGCAAGGACACATAACGAAACGAATTCTGTCCATCACTGCTCAGGTTTTCGACCCGCTGGGTTTACTGAGTCCAGTCCTCATTATTGCTAAATTAATCATACAAGAACTATGGCAGTTTGAGCTGTCATGGGACGAATCCGTTCCCAACGACGTACATACAAAATGGTTGAAATTTCGCGAGGAAATCGAGATCCTAAATAACTTAAAAATTCCGCGCCATATTGTGGAACCAAACGCAAACAATATACAAATTCATGGTTTCGCGGACGCTTCCGAACGGGCATTCGGAGCATGCGTTTATATTCGATCAAGCAACAACGCAAATAATGG